>CACVKI010142021.1:0-27740 GCA_902732785.1 Trichogramma evanescens | reverse complement strand
GAAGTGTCTAATTCAGGGCAAAATTCGTACACGAAATCCTAGAGATTTTCGAGTTTTGTGTACAAAAATCATACTTTTCCACAGATCTCGAGGGCTATTTGGAGTTACGTATACAAAATGAAACATATCGACAAATCGATCCACGGCATTGTGTAGCAATGACAGAACAATAAAAAATATTTTTCTGTTTTATAGATGTTCGAGTTGTATCGTAAAACCGCTTTCAATTACTTTAAAGCGGATGAGACTCGTATTTTATATTATTTGTGATGATTCTTGTGTGATAATTCTCAAGTTATAGATTCATGTCGGGCTTTTGGGCGGAGCCAGAGCTGCCATCATATACGCGAGCAGCTTGAAGATGCACGCATAGGCGTTTCCTTAGCCAAGTTTCTTCGGTAGCGGTGGGGGGTGTGGTGTCATATGACTACTATCAAAGTCCGTATGTGTAGGGAAGTTTGTGCAAAAAAGCAGACTAGTTGTGTGTTTGTAAAATCAATATAGAAGATCCTATTTTAATTCATTGTAAATTAAAAAAACATCTTTATCAATTAAGTCTATATCAACCAGTATGATATTTACATAAATAGCTCACTGGGTCGTTCAGGGTCCAGTTTGAATTATCGACAGGGTCGAATAAGCAAGTTATAATCCGACAAGAGTAGCGTGCGGCTTGATCAACGGTCGTTAGTCATGACTGGTAGCGACCTCCCCCGCCATCAGTGCTAAGCAAGTAGGAGAGGCGAGACGTGTTGTGCCTTGTATACGGTGTGCGTCTGCTATATTGCATGTTACTTAAAACCGGCTTGATAGAGTTGAAGAATTTATATGGAAAATTGTTTGATAGTATAATAAACAATGAATTCGTCCAAAATGTTGCGAATGTTGTTGTTGAAGAACGATACGATTCATTATCATCTCTGTCAATCGTCGATTTTTAGAAGAACATTTCTGTCGGAGGCATACGCTTGCCAAGAGGCTTGGGACAAGAGGCTACAAACTCCACTTTTGAACAAAATCAAGCCTGTCGATTTCTTCTTGGAAATTGACAGAAGATTTCAGAATCAAATCAAAGTGCATCCCGTGGATATTGATATTTTTGCCAATGTTATAACAGATAACAGTCATATTGATGAATTGTCGGATGTGCTATATAAACTGAGAATGACAAGAGAGACGTCCTGGACATTGCCCTCGACCCATCATGCAGTTGTTAGGTATTATTTAAGTGTAAGTAAAGTACATTGTGTTTTTATACTATTTAGCCGATTACAGATAAAATTTATTAATTTACATCAATGACAATAATCATTTATACAGGTTGATGACATCAATTCTTTAATGACTATCTTAAACGACAGACTGAATTATGGTATATTTTGTGAATATTTTGACTATAACTTGATAATGGATTACTGCATTAAAAAAGAAGATTATGCCAATGCTGCTAAAACATCGACATTCATGATGCTTCAAGAGGAATTTGAAAATCCTCTCAGTAATGCTTTGGCTTTGTACTCTTGTTTTAAATACTTGGAAAAACCAGATACATGGGTGGAAGAAGATCCAACAGTGAGAAAAATTAAGGATGAGCCCAAAGAGGAAGTAAAAATCAGGGTCAAGTACATCATAAACCCCTTTTTTGATGATCATTTCGATCTATGGAAACCATCAGACTTGGTTGGCAAAACATTGCTTGGTATTGGTAGAACAATGGATACTCCCTTGGGAAGATCTGCTCACTTACGAGGAGCAATTCTGTACAAAAAATACGATCAAATAATTCCAGTAGTAAAACAATGGTTACAAGATGGAAAAGATGAAATTATCTATAAAGAAGTCATTTCCCTAATAAAACAAGATGCACCGGCCCTTTTTGCAGAAGATTCTAAAGAAGAAGGAAACACTGAAACCGAAGTACAAAAACCTGGAGAAGTGGCATGTGAGAAAAAACAATTTGAAGAACAACTTACCAAAGATGGTAAAGAATTGAAATCGCTGCTTTTAGATTTAGAGAAAACCAATCTATATCAAGGAAACATAATAGAAAATTTTGAAAAGTTGGTGAAAAAATCTGTAGAAAATCATGCTGAACAAGATATAAAAAATCAAAAAGAGGTAATATTTATTTATTTTTGATGAAGATTTTGTTTATCATTCTTATTTCATTCTTAGTATTTACTTTTATATTTATTTTCATAGATATATGAAAAATGGGAAGCTCATAGAATTAATGTCCTTGAGAAACATAAGGACGAAATTGATAAGCAACAAAGATTAGAGAAAGTGGAACAACTTAAGAAAGAACTTGAAGAAAAAGAAAAAGTTCTTACATTCTTTGATAAGCAGGAGCAAATTGAGTTGGAAATTGAGACAAAATTAAAAGAAGAAAAATTGAAATATGGTAAGGATCTCAAGAAATTAGGTAGAGACAGATTTGAAGGTATTGAATATAAGCAGACTTATAAAAAAAGACATGACATCTAATCATTTTTAATTTGTTGAATCTTTAAAAAATATTTTGTAAATTGATAGTAAAAATAGTATTATTATATCTTGAAATGTTCTCAAGTACCTTCATGTGGTGCTGATGTTTGTTTTTGATTAATAATAACATTATTTGTAATTTATTCTGCTGTTTTACTCATTTTTTTTCATTTTTAAAATACCTTATTTTTATATATACATTCATGTATAGTTACTGTTTGATATTTACATACACATCAAAAAATATATGTTTACATTACTAGAAGCAGTTGTACAATCTATTAACAACAAATATTACTTAACTTATGTATATCAATTATGTCAAATTAGTCCTTCATATTTTATTTGATTAAATTTTTCATAATATGTATAAAAATTATTTACACATTACTAACTATTTATTCATGCACATGGGTGAATAAAAATGACAGTTACCTTATGCTCAAGCTCTAACGCATAGGAGAAACATACAGTATGAAAACTGTCATTATACAATAATTTTGAGTTATTGTGTCAAGGCACAATATGATTTCCACGTCCATATGTAATGCAGTTGCTTTTTGAGCTAAAAAACCAGCCCAAGATCAATAGCAATGAAGTGATTATCATTTGTGATGCATTGGAACAAGTTTTTATCAAAGTGATTCCCAATCATGAAATTTTATTCTGTAGTTGAGCTGTCAAAGCTGCAGTTTCTTGTCTCATTTGTTTTAAATCAGCTGTAATTCTTTCCAAATTAGGCCCAATATTTTTCGAAGACTCTGATTCAATCTTAAATAAAATATATTTTTTCATTATTTATCATAAATATACATATGTTATATATATTAATAAAGAATTTTATACATACTTGTTCTTCCAAATCTCTAATTTCTCTTATAGTAGCCCCAGTTTCTTGAACTAAACTAACAATTTCATTGCAATCTCCATGCAATGTAGCAAGTAATTTATATGCCCTCTTCGATGTCTCATTTGAACGTGCATCACGAAATATCATATCATCAACAATGGCAAATGATCTTTCTAACTTTCCTGTAAGAGTATTGATTTCTTTCTGTACTTCACGGGTATCAGCTAATACTTTATCAATTTCATCTTTTTGTTTCTTTATATTGTTTATAATTTCCAGTATTCTCTGAGTGTATGGTGCTCTGTTAATTTCTTTTGGCAATTTTTCAACTTCACTTACAAGTTGTGAGTACTGTTGTTTTTTATTTTTACATTCTTCAATTAGTTCTCGTTCTTTAACTCTTAAAGCTCGCAACTCATCAAGTTTTTTCTGACTTGCACTCTGAAAAATGATAAAAATCATTAAAAAAGGAAAACATTGATTTGGTAATTTTTTTTACTTACAGCCTCAGATGAATATTTTTCTTTTTCTTTTCTATACTGTTCTATCAAAGGAAGTCTATGCTTTTCCCATTTATTAGCTAAATTTATTAATTTATTAATTTGTGCTTCAATAGCTGTTTCCAGTTTGTTAATATTTTCTTCCCCATTTTCAAGTAATTCAAATGCCTTAAGTTTGTATTTACTTTCTTGTTCTTGGTTCATTAAATTTCTGGCTTCTGCTTCTTCCATGACTGTCATTTTATTCATTTCAAAAGCTATATTTGTAATTTCAGTTTGCAATTCTTCAATGGTAGATTTTAATTTATCAGACTCCACTTTGAGTTTTTTTTCTCTGATAATATTTTCATCCTCTTTCTCTTCTTCTGGGCTTATAGACCCAGATGTAGCTAAATCCCCATTACTTTTGGATCCTGGTATACCCATCTGAGAGATTAATTTACCTAAGGAGTAAATATCACAATTTGATGTATCGCTCTTTGTTCCATACTTTTGTTGATTCAACCATTCAATTTTTTCTTCAGTTGTCATGCAATGTTTTAGTTCTTCTCTGCTATTTGCTGCAATGATTGATGGCAAAAAATACTTTGAATGTGGAACTTGCTCTAAAAACGTTTTCTCATAATGTATTGCATAATCTTTATACTCTGCAATGAATGAAATTTAGATTTAGTTTTCAATACTTCAGTAAAAGCCTTAAGTAAATGTAGAAATGTTTACCTTCACTGTCTTCACTTTGAGGAAAATTAAAATTTACTGTTGAAAATGGGTTGCTAGCTCTGACATCAAATTTGGATCTTTTTTTGTGGCAATAATATGGTAGCCATGGAACAGAAAGTTTTGATGATACAGCAGATAAAACCAATTTATCAATTTGTTCACTTTTTGTTATCGGTTCAATTATAGTTTTATTATTTTCTTTTGGAAATTTCTCAATCAAAAATATTAGTACTCGACGTAAATCAGCTTCAGATTTATATAAAAATGTTTGATATCCAACATCACCTTTGTATCCAAGATCCTACAAATTAAAAATCCAGATTGAAATAAAATTATTCTGATGCTCAGTAAGTGATGATAAACAATTAAATATCTATACCGTAACAGCTTGAGCTAACAGCATGCCTAATCGAAATCTTGCTGCCATATTTTCTGGTAAAACAGGGTTTATCCCTAATTCTGGTTTTATAATTTCTAAACATCTTACAGCTGCTTGAACAACGAGTTCAGTATTAAAACTAGATAAGGATGATATATTCTCCTCTACATCACTGAAAAGTTAAAAAGGGTTCATTGATACGTGAAAAAATGGAGAAGTAAAACATAAGGACCGATTAATATTTACCAGCCTATTTGACGCAAAGAATGTATGATGATCTTATCAACCTCTTCCATGATAATTTATGTAACAGCCCATATATATATTTACAAATTTACAAAACAAAGTACAAAAATATAACCTAACGGATCGGTTTGTACTGCACCATGTCCGAATTATTTGTTGTTATCGCGGATTTTGAAAAAATTGCAATGGCAACGAGACGTGCGGGCTCAAAATCTCATGACCGATTAAAATTGAAACGACGAACAATAACTATAGAAAAATAATCACGCTTGATTGATGCTCGGTGTGTTGACAGCAGCACCACACACCGATGTTGTTCTCGGGGCTCTCACAAGCAACTGCTTTTACAATATATACAGATATATATAATTGATAGTTATTACACATAGGCATCAGCGCAACATCGAGTGCAGAATATAGCTGCGGTTCGCAGGTTTTTGCAATGCTCGCGCATCCGCGAATGAGTGGCAGATATCTGCATTCATTATGGGCGGGAATTCGTCGAACTCCGAGGCTCGCGCTCGACAAAATTTAAAAGTCAAGATAATAACATAACGAAGTAAAATAAAGAAGTAAAATAATACGTTGTATTGGGTAAACCAGCTAGTTATCGGACACTTAAGAAAATTTCGGACGGGTGTCCGAAAACTAAATTTTTTTCATTTCCTTCGGTCAATAACCGGACACCGAAATTTTTATTCAATTTGGCCTGTTAAAAAAAATAAAACTATGGGAAATTGTTGTAAAAATGCTTCTGAACATGCTCCAATAATTTTTTTTGATAAATAATGAACATTTCAAGTAATTAAGTCAGATTTACGCAAACGACTTACTAAAGGATTTTCGTAAATTTTGGTAGTTTATCATAGATTGTTAAAGTAGCCTGTAAATCTAACTAAATTATAATTAATATAATAAACCAATCTTTTATTAAACTATGTCATTTTAAAGAAAATTGCATGCTGAATTCATTAAAAGAAACCAAGCATCGCTAGAAATAGGTGTTATCTTATTATTCTAACTCAAAGTTGAAAGTGTCCGATAACTAGCTGGTTTACCCTATAATTATTCGATTATAACGAAATCAAATGATTTGGATGAAAAATCAAATTATTTGGCAGAATCAGCGTCGCGTTTTTTGCGTCATTTCGGCAAAATTTGCGATTATCGTACCAACGCAATATCGGAGAAGAGTTCAGTAATCATAGTTTAATTGGACTTTGACGATTGCATGATAAAACGTGTAATTCTCGCTCGTTATATTCGAATGAGTAATCCTTTCGATAATTTTCTTTTTTTTTTTTTTTGTTTTCAGCAATTGCGCCATTACGAATTTCGCGCCGGTCGCGACGTTTCGAATCGATAGTATAGTGTACACGATACATTGTGTACAACGATATAGCGCATAAACAGAACAAGCCGCGAAACAGACGATCCTCGTTGCACTCGTTGCTTATTATACAGCGGCGCAGTGCTTCAGAATAGAAGAGATTCGAAGCGCACAAAATCGGAGCAAGTGCGTGCAAACTCGCGCTGGAACAGCAGCCTGCGCGCAGCGAGCAGCAGTGAGCTAACGCAGGCGCAGCAGCAGCCGAGCGGATCAATCAACGCAAACATTAAAATAGTCGTCGACGCGAACGCAGCAGCATCGTTTTCTCTGTCTCTTTCTCCCTCTCGCTTTAAAAGCAGCGGAGGGAAAAAGCCAAGCTGTATAACAGCGGAGCAGAAGGCGTATACGTCGACACACACACACACACACACACACACACAGAGCAGTCGCTTTCAGCAATATATATATAAGTATATATAAGATATATATATAAAGCGCGAGCTACGAGGGGGAGACGCGAGTCGAGACGAACTCCAAAGCAGTAGAGCACGAGCCGAGCTTCTGCACGGAGCTATATACTTACGAGAGAGCTGAAAGACTTGATAGCGCGCGACGCAAATGTATGTACACACGTCCAAGATATAAACGTCAAAGAGGATTTGTCGTGCCTCGTGCATCTCGTATGCGCTAAAGCTCCCAAAACTTCGTCGAGTGTCAGTGTTCATGTGTGTGTGTGTGTGTGTGCGTGCGTGCGTTGTTTTCGTTGTTGTTCCGTGCAATTATGCTCCCTACTTGTAAAACGTCGAACGACATAGACGCTCGATAATATTATATATATGTAGTATATACTCTCGCTGTCGTGCTGCACGCGGGCGGACAAAGCCCCGTGAGTCCGTGCTTGTTGTTGTTGTTTTTTTGTCGTTCCGGTGATTTTACACGATATACGTGCAACCACACGCCAGCTTGTGCGGTACGCGCCGAGTGGGGTTGTTGTCACAAGAGTTATATCGCGAAACACGCGTCGTCGTCTTCGTCGACTTCGACTCCGCTGATAAATTCGGAGCCAATAGCCATTTCGAGTTGTGTCGATGCAGTGCTGCAGCTCGTGCAACGACGACGTCGGCGTATTGATACAGCAGCAGCAGCAGCAGCTTCGTAAAGTCAGCGAGTAAATTCGAGTGTCGTGATTATTTTATCACACACACGCGCGCGCGCGCGCGACACACGGACACAATAAGCGAGCGCAGTATCTGACACTCGCTGCAGTTGATGCCGAGAGCAAGATAAAGAGCGCGGCTGGCCCGAGTATAGGTTCGAGAGATCGAAGCGATGAACGGAGGCTCGTACCGCGTCTCGGACCAGCAGCAGCAGCAGCAGCAACAGCAGCATCAGACGACGAGATTCGCCGACTACTTTGTCATCTGCGGCCTTGACAAAGATTCCGGCCTCGAGCCCGACAAATACTTCGGTGAGTCGTCGTCGCTATTCTGCTATTCGACTAATGCATCCTGTTTTACTTTTCTCTTTATGCCTCTGTCTCTCTTTTGTTCTGTTTTTTCTCTCTCTCTCTCTCTCTCTCTCTCTCTCTCTCTGCACATGTTACGCTGCATGTATTTGTGAGTAAAATATACAGATATACGTGCGGAGCAGCAGCGGGCGCAAGGCTCGCACCCCCGCGCAGCAGCCACAGTACGCATACACGGCGCGCTTTGCTCTTTTTAACCCCTCTGCCTCGACTTCGTATTATTATATGCCCACCTAAACCTCGATACGTGTACGCACGGCGGCAAGGAAATTCGCCCTTATATGTGCTTGCAGCAGTACACGATCGAGCATAGCGTGTATACAATTGACGCTGTACAACGAGTGCATTGTGCAATGCGTAAGGTGATACGTTTTATACTCACAGTCCGAGACGAGGCTCCTTCTCGGAGTGAAAAATTTGCCTCGAGCTCGATGGTAATTATGCGCGTTTAATTTTTCCACATCGTCGTTGTTGACTGTGCACAACAGCCCCCCCCCCCCGAGCTGGTTCGCGAAAGAGTATGGGTTTTTCATCGCGTTTCTCCCGCTTGCGAAAATCGCGCACGATGATGCACCTGGCTATTCCATGCGTAAACAATACCAATCATTTGTTATGCGGCTTTAACTGCATACGCACGCATACACATGATACGCCTATGAAGCGTGTAAAATCGAATCAATTTTTCCACTCTTGTATACCGAGACCGTTTGCCACTGCACGTGTAAGTGTCAGTCTGTGTTACGCGCGCCGCGTGCCCGTCTGTGTGTGTGTGTGTGTGTGTGTGTGTGTGTGTGTGTGTGTGTGTGTGTGTGTGTGTGTGCGCGCACCGCACGAGACTAGGTGAAAGTCACCTGCAACGCCGAGCGAGTCGATAATAATAAAAGGTATTAAATTTGCATTCTCCATGACGCGCGCGTGTGTACGTGTATAATTTTTTCGCTTTAGATATTTCGCGCTCTGCGTAAGCTCCCATACCGCGCGTTCTCTTGGATTTCTAGAAAAAGAAAAAAAAAACGTTGCGTTATAATCGTCGTTCGAACGATTGGGAAGAGTTTTCGCTGAGTTATTAACGTGCGCTACGCGACGCGCGAGGAAAGTTGCGTCAAGCTCTTTCTCGTTTACGTATGTACTATAGATTTTGATAAACACATACATTAGAGCCGAACGATAGACGTATCTTTCGCGAATGTTATATACGCGGTTTATCCGTATCGACGATTCCCGCACGAGCAACGAATACATATATTATAAATCAAAAACTGCGACGCACATCCTATATTTCACAATTTCGCGAAAGAGCGCGCGAGATGAAGAAGAGTGTGCGCGAGAGATGGGAAAAAAGCTTCGATATTCTAAGCTCGTGCTTGCGCGCGCGCGCGCGATTTAGAGAGAGAGAGAGAGAGAACGAGCGACTTGCGATTATACGTCTTTTTGCCGTTGTCGTCGTTCTTCTTCTTATTCGCTGCGTCACAAGCCTCGTCGGGTCGTTGTCTTCGTTAAGAAATCTTCTTATTTTAATACACACACATATATATACGGTCGTCTAACGTAACGCAGTGAGTAACGAAGTTTTACTCGGCCGTTTGCGTTTCGGGCGTGCACCGCGAGGTCGTTGACTCGCTCGCCCTTCTCTCTCTCTCTCACACTCTCTCGCTCTCTTATTTTGCACTCTAGTAGAGTACGATTGTATACGTACGTGTGTGTGCAGTGTGATATATATATTGCAGCAGCCACACGCTATTATATACTATGCACTGCTACATAGCTGCTAAATGCTGTATACGTGCGAGTAGTTGGATGTATATAAATACAACATCACGCGAGCTTCGCGCGCGCCTGCCTTTACAATAGTTTCGGACCTGCGGACGCTTTCACGATCGCTCGCGATATACATGCATATAGTGTATATATATACGGCGTCGTGAACTTGACATTAACTGCCGAGCAATATTCGCCTTTCTATACTTGCTCCAGTCTTTTATACACCTATCTGAACATTTATGTATTTGGACGCGTTTGAATTTTCATCAGCTCGTGCTTCTAAATATTATATCCACGCACGCTTGGATGTGTAGCGAGCAGCAGCAGCAGCAATAAGCAACGCAAGATCGTCCCGTCACGCCTCGATCGAGCCGCTTATACAAACCGCAATATAGCATATCAGCAGTATAGAAGCAGCAGCGCGCATTAGAGCGATAACGTCGTTGATTTAGATGTTTTGCGCCGTTCGAATCGTATATATTTATGCCTCGTGTACGCGATCTGCCCAAATAAAGTATAATAACAGTCGAGTCGAGTGGAGCAAAAAAAAAAAGCTCGCCGCGATGGCAGCTACTGCTACTACTACAAGCTCGGTGTGCTTTCGCTGCTCGCGCGGCATGTAATATCAAGTATTTATCGTTTCGTCCCAGTTATTTCGCGAGCGAGAAAAGTTCACCGTTTCGAAAATGATGCTATGCATACTGTGTATCTCTCTCTCTCTCGCAGCGCATTATGTATATACGTAATACCGCGCGCACACGAACGGGTGCACTGGAGCGCGCGGGCGGGAATAGAGCTCGGGCGCGCGCGTTATATGTCACACACACAGTGCGCGGGCACATGTAAGAAGCATTGCACAGCAGCAGCAGCAGCAGCAGCAGCAGCCGAGTTGCGAACTTGTTAACTGCAGCGTGTGGAGAACGAATTTTCCAGAGGCAGCGGCACAGGCCAGACGATGAAAAATGCATTTCGAATTCGCATCTTCTTGATTATATATAGAGAGAGAGAGCTGTCGAGGTTTCGAACGGTGCGAAACTGACGCGACGCTATTCGGTATAGACTGCGCTATGTGGTGCAGTAAGTACTTGCGGCTTAGTCTAGCGCACGATTCCTCGATAGAATTTCAAAATAGCGGGGCGCGCTGTTCTTTGATCCGCAGACTTTGCGAATGTTTTCATGCAGCTTGCAAAGAGCTTGCAAAATACTTTTAAAAAAATACAACGTTCAGCGATCGTGTGCACGTGTGTGGTCCGCTTCAGAGCTGTTTCTCTTCACCGCGACGCTTCAACATATTTATATAAACACGGCCTCCTCGGTGCATACAACAACGAGCTCTCTTTACGCTTCTTCATTTTGTGGCCGCGGGATGTAGACTCGCGTCTCATGCGGGAGGCGAACGTAGCACTGAGAAAATATCCCGTGTACCCGCGCGTCCTGTCCTCTACTATACATAGGATTCCGTGTGTGCAGCAAGTATAAGTATAAGTAAGTAGCCTCGTACATAAAGCTACAAGCAGCATGAGAACTCGAGCTAACAACGACGCGCACTGCTACGAAAGCACGCAGTAGCTTCATGTACGAGAGTATTCGTTTCCTCACGCTGCGAGAAAATGATCCAAAATCTATCTCCGTCGGACGTCGCGCTGCGCGCAAAAGTTAACAATAGTCGCTGCTGAGCAGCAGCCCCTCTGTGTTGCGAGCGATTTTTTCCTCTCCTTCTTCTTTCTCTTTTTTTAATGTACAGCACACAACAAAGAAAGAAAACGAACGCAGTGCGGGCGTCGGATTTTCATTGTTAGCAGTTGGTTCTTAGAAAATTGCCAAATCATACTGTACACAGGTTGGCTTTTTTCAGAAATGTGCTTCCATTCAGAGCGATCTACTGCTGCTGCTGATGTTGCTTCTTTGTCGACATCGCGAAGCGATCATCGACGCAACGACGTGATTTCTGTATTTTTCTCCCTCTCCGCGAGCTCCAGTTGAATTAGGTTCAATTAAGTCGCAATGCGCAGACGATGTTTCTTTCAATGATACATGTATACACGAACTAATCTGCATTTGGCTCCGTTTTTATACAGAATACATTACACGCTCGTGCTCCAAGGTCCCAAAAGATTACACCTCGCAGCTTTGTTGTATACAAACGAGCGTCGTGTAGAGAGTCCGAGACATCTGCTCAGCGTTAAATTTCAAGCTGTTATGAAAATCTCGCGCGCGCGAGATGACAGTTCGTAATATAATTGATATAAGTGCACGTATACGTGTACGAATGTAAACCTTGACTCAATTTTTATCGCGACTCCTGCGCCGCGAGTCGACGCGATTGTTTTCATAGAAACGTAATATACAGTGCAGCGAGCGCGCGAGAATGTCATGGAAATTCGATGGACACCGGAGAGTAATGAGATACCCCTCGACGTGTCGCAGCAGCAGCAGCAGCAACAGCAGCAAATTCGTTTGTAAAAAGCAAAGAATCGTCAAGTGTTTCGTGGATGCACGCTGGAATTGAAATTTTTAAACCGTTCTCGGTAAGACACGGAACAGACGGATACTTGAGCGCTTCTTTTTTTTGTAACTCATGCAATTTTTTGAAAACGCTCGTGTGTAACCTCGATCGACGTCAAAATTTTATTTCTCTCAAGAACGTATAAAAAACACTTTAAATTCACGATTGTATAACTTCGCTATTGAATTCTATCGACAATTGTTATGCACATATGGAAATATACGCGACTACGCTCGACTTTCTCGATCGCTATATTGAAATAAAGAAATACCCGACAATCGTTCAACGACGAGAGTTCACTGTAGTTATCGCTGTTACCTTTGAACTCTGGTACATTAATTCTACATCGGCTCTTTCTAGATTTCCGCTCCGAACTTTTTTCTACATATTCGCCAGAAAAAAACCAACGGCGTTTCGTGTATAAAACCATAGGTACGAATTTACTCAGCTCTATTTTCCAAAGTAGACGCAATTAAAGATAAAACGACGAGTTTTCAGACGTGGCATCGGGCTCGTAGTCATCGTGCGCACTTCACGTGCACCTCATTTTGAAAAGTACTCCACAAACGCGCCTACATATTATGAGCATGGTACATAATCCCCAGCAGCGGCAGCAACGTGTGGGCAAAAGAGTCTTCATCCGCGCGCGAACGGCTGGTTTCGAGACTCGTTTTCGTATATAAAAGATCAACAACGATGAGCGCACGAAGAGTAGCGGCAGCTGCTGCAGCTGTTACGACCTCCTCTTCCGCATTTATGTTTGGGTGTGTGTGTTTGTGTGTACCATGTATATATGTGTCGCTCTTCTGACCCACACCCGCACCTTGCACACTTTACAGCAAACGTATTTCTTTGGGACCAAAGCGTGCTTTTTAGGTATGAAAACAAAATTTCTTGTCTACGCGTATTTTTGTACTGTGAATTTGAAATTTACCGTCCAAGTTTAAACAAGTTTTTCGCGCGCTTTTGATCTTGATCGTAACATTTCTAAATGTACGTTGAGTTTGAAATGCTAGTGGGGAATGAAATTTAATTAATTGGTTTTTCAATGCATTGTTACCATTAAATGTTTAGTTACATCTACAGTTCACGAAATTTAAAATAAAAACAATTTTGTTTAAAATGAAAATTTTGAGGAAATTTTTGTGAACTGAAAACACTTTATTTTCAACTTTATTAATATTCAATGAGATGATTTGTAAGTGTCAAATTTACAGTTCACAGATTTAAAAATGACCATTTAAAATGTTTTAAAGTACACGACCATTTATGTATTAGTGTGCAATTAGTGAATTTTAAATGGCCTCAAAATAAAAATTTAATTTTTCCAAAAAGTTCAGTCCAGTTTTCAATCACTTTGATGCGGTGGTACTACTTTAAGTCTCCAACACTAGATGGCGAGAATCTTTATTTGTAATTCTTCAAATGAAAAAGTAAAAATAAATTGATAAATGAACGCGCGATTTTGAATGTAACTATTTGTTGGTAACATTTCGCGTAAAAATACTATTCATATCATTATTACTTCATTAATATTAATAGCCGCTACCAGGCCAAACCAAATAATTATTGTATACAGCTTATGGTAACATGATATGGCTTATGCCCACTTTCGACAAAAAAAACCCAACCATGCCATGGCTAATTGGAGGCGGTAACGGAGAGGGACGACAAATTTTAGAATGAACATTAATTTTTTTTTATAATTTATGATATTGGCTAGATATTTCAAAGAGTTTTTTTAAGTATATTTGGTTTTAGAAGTCAAAAAAAGTTTTTTTGGAGAAATCGTCACCAAGTTTAAATTTTGAACTGGTTAAAATTTGAACGGAGAATGTACAACCAGATAAATCGGTAATTTAATCATAAACAATATGCTCATAAACGATTTGGACATGGCCCCCAAATACTGATCATGTTTATTATAGTAGAAACAATTTAGTTTGAATGTTATCTTTCTCGATAAAACAAGCTGTAATACCAAAATAAAATTTTTACTTACTCAATTTCTGTGGCACTAAATAAAAGGATCCATCGTTTAATTTAGGCATCAACATGGATAACAGCGTTCTAAAATCCGAGGAAGTTGTCTCTACAGATAATTTAAGCGAACACGACATTGTTATTTCAAAAGACCAAAAACACGTTTGTGATATTTGTCAGGAGGCATTTACACTGGAATCAAGTATGATAACCCACCAAAAAACAATTCACAATAACAAAAAAGATTTCGCATGCGACAGATGCGAGAAAAAATTTGTGAAAAAGTCAAGTTTGCTCAAGCACCAAAAATTAGTACATAAAAATTGCGAAAATCTTACATGTAACAAGTGTGAGAGGAAATTTGAAAATAAATCAACTTTACTTAAGCACAAAAAAATATTCCATGAAGTTTTCAAAAATTACTTATGTGAAATTTGCGCGAAAAGATTTGATAATAAAAATTATTTGCTCTTGCATATAAAGACAGTCCATGAAGGTCGGAAAAATTACGTATGCGATTGGTGCGAGAAAAAATTTGGACAAAAAGTGACTTTACTCTTACACCAAAAGACAGTCCATGATGTTTGCAAAGATTACGCATTCGACAAGTGCGAGAAGAAATTCGGACACAAAAATACTTTGCTTTTACACCAAAAGACAGTTCACGATGGTCGTAAAGATTACGCATGTGACAGATGTGAGAAGAAATTTGTAGAAAAATCTAATTTGCTCATACACCACAAGACAGTCCACGAGGGTCGTAAAGATTACGTATGTGACAGATGTGAGAAGAAATTTGGAAAACAATCTACGTTACTTTTGCATCAAAGGACAGTCCACGAAGGTAGCAAAGATTACGCATGCGTCAAGTGCGAAAAAAAATTTGGACTTAAATGCAATTTGCTCGTGCACATAAAAACATTCCACGAAGGTCGTAAAGATTACCCATGCGACAAGTGCGAAAAGAAATTCGGATACAAGCATACTTTGCTTTTACACCAAAAGACAGTTCACGAAGGTCAGAAAGATTACGCATGTGATAAATGCGAGAAAAAATTTGGACTTAAACCGATATTGCTTCTCCATCGAAAAACAGTCCACGAAGGTTGTAAAGATTTTGCATGCGATAAGTGTGAAAAGAAATTCGGACAAAAAGGGAATTTGCTTATCCACCAAAAAACAGTACACGAAAGTCGCAAAGATTACGAATGCGGTAATTGCGAGAAGAAATTTGGACATAAACAGGCTTTGCTTGTCCACCAAAAGGAAGTACACGAAGGTCGCAAAGATTACACATGCGACAAGTGCGAGAAGAAATTTGGACGGAAATCGTATTTGCTGCTTCACCAAAAATTAGTTCATGAAGGTCAGAAAGACTATGCATGCGACAAGTGTAGGCAAAAATTTGAATGTCAAAGCAGTTTGAGAGTACACCAAAAAACAGTACACGAAGGTCGCAAAGATTATTCATGCGAAAAGTGTGAGAAAAAATTTTGGGAACTAAGCAATTTCAGAAGACACCAAAGAATAGTCCATGATGGTCGCAAAGATTTCGCATGCGACAAGTGCGAAAAAAAATTTGGACGTAAAAATTATTTGCTCGTGCACATAAAGACAGTCCACGACGATCGCAAAGACTACGCATGTGACAAATGCAAAAAGAAATTTGGGTTTAAATGCAATATGATTATGCACCAAAGAACTGTCCACAAAGATCATTAAGAATTTGGGTACCCTTTAAATCGACACTGAAAAACAGTATATAAAATTCTCAAAAATTACCTATCGGAAAATTCTCGACGTTTGTTAAGATTACCCATGTGATGAATTTTTCTCGTGATCGAAAATATGCGCGATTGCATCCAATTTCACGTCAGATGATAATTCAGTCTTTATGAACAATTTGTTGCTTATACGAATTTTCTCGAAAATATTGTACATCTTATCAGTGGTGTAATCAAAATCTTTGATTTTCTTTTTGACAATTGTAAAAATATATAGAAACTTATATAGATGTTCAAATACAAGCTTTTTTAAAATTTCAATAAAAAGTGTGCCAATATCATTACTCGCCTTCGTCCACTGTCGTGGTTATTGCTTAATTTTTTAACCTGACGACTGCTAATTGCTACTCTCCGTGCATTTCTTGTCTACGCGTATTTTTGTACTGTGAATTTGAAATTTACCGTTCATGTTAAATGTGTTTAAACAAGTTTTTCGCGTTCTTTTGATCTTAATAGTAATTTTTTTAGTGAGAAAACTGAAATGTGGCGTTTGCTAAAATGTTTATATTTGTAAATAATCAGTTATTTCAATTTCATATTTGTCATTTTCACTTGATTAGTTGGCGCGCGCCTCATATCATTAGTTTGATAAAAATCCTAATCATATCATTATTACTTCATTAATATTAATAGCCGCTACCAGGCCAAATTAAATAATTATTGTATACGGCTTATGGTAACACTATGTTGGACTTAAGTCCTTAGCCTTAATAAAGAAAATATTAAATAAATAAATAACACGAGCCACCCTTGAGTCACCCTGCACAAACACTGAAGCACAATTTTTTTTTCATTTTACGTTTTTTTTTGTGACCTCCATCATAAATCTACTGATTGAAAGTGACCTATGAGTTCGATCACCTCGCCCGAGGTTGTGACCGTAACCATTGATGTTCTGAAGAAGTGTACGCGACCCTGGTGCTGTAACTCAATCAGTACGCTCTGAATGTTACGACAACTGAGCTGCACTTTGTAAAAACGTAAAACGCCAGAAAACGCAAAAGAAGAACAAATTTAACACGCAAAGTATACGAAAATGGCTCACGGAAACAGCTGTATCTCACTGAATGATCAAAATTTTGAAATTTCAAAAACTGCAATGGAAAGGGGACAAAAATCCTATTCGAAAATGAAATAAAATTTTTTTCGATTTTAAGCCCCCTTTGAGCCCCTAAACACTGATTAACATTCAATTTTTCAAGATGTGCGATTACCAATCGACAGAAAAACAGAAGAAAAGTATGCTATAGCCTATAAAGTTTTTTATATTGAGATGGAAAGGAACTTTGATAAATCCTATTAAAAATTTTACTTCTCAATTTAGCGAAAATTATGAAGATTAAGATAAGAATATGCATCAATGCACACAACTCAAAGAAAAATTTTAATCCGACGACTTTTTAGTACAGCGTCAATCTGTAATTACAACAGCGTAGAGTGTTACTAATTCTTGAGGATAAAGAAGAATTTTTAAAATGCTCATACTTAGCAAAAAGTCAATTCGACACAATCGTCAAAATTTTAAACAAATGAATGCTTTTGTACCAATTCTACTTTACAACCGAATCTTTTTACCTCTATCGAAAATTGAGAGAATTCTTTTTGTTTTTATAACATCGATCTGTTATCTTCTGAGCTGGTACATGGTATCGAAATTTAAATTTCAAAAAGCTTACGCAAGTATCGAAATTGATCTTTAATCGAGTCATCTATTTCTGGACTAAAACTGGAGAGTTGTGCAGCGAGCTGTATTTCAAACGTATATATCCAGATTTTCAGTCGCAAAGTATTTCTCTCGTTCGTTTTATTACCCAAAAGTCGGCGAACCATGACCGTCGAGCTCCATTCGTTAGAAAGTTACGGATCGAGTGTGCATGTTTGTTTTTTTAGCTTTAAACGTTGACATCTATGCGCGACAGTAGATTCCAGAAAGTTGGGTGAAAAAAAAAATTGCCGGAATTTTACAATGAGTTTTTTCTTTAAAAAAAAATACACTTTTTGTCGAAAAGTAATTGTCGATAAAATTAATGTATTGAAATTGAATGTGTAGTAAACTTTCGAACTACGTAATGTTAATGATCTTCAACGAGAAAGAAACAAAAACAAAACATACAACAGCTTATTATGTGTGCACTTTTTGCACGACGTTAAAAGCATCTCGAGTTGTTTACACAATCATGGCTTGCGCGTTCGCCGCCGCACAAGGTGTCGTTAATTACCTTGGTACCGCAAAAATGCCCCGGTATTCCATATAAATTTGTGGAAAATTTGCGCTTGGCTACTCTTGTGTTCATAACAAGAGTCCCGTACAGCATATATATTCATTCGTTTGCTACAAGTCCAAATGCTCGACGGTCTATTTTCGTGATGTGCGTGCGTGCGTTTACGCGAATGCCTCTCGCCGTTGGCCAATAGAACAAAAAAGTAAGTCAATGCCGTGAGCCCGATGGTGACGAATATTTCGAGGTACCGTATACTAATTTGCCTACAATCGAGTCGTCCCCCCTTTATGAATAGTGCCTCGATAATGCCGTACATATTAGCACCTAGATAGATTGTAAAACGTGTAGGCGCATTTAAAGGGCGACCGCGAAAATTAATCAATACGATACAGAATACCTTATGAAACATTGTTTATTCTATTTTAAAATATGACATTATCTCTCGCGAGCTTTACTAATTTTAACGATCAGAGAGGCATGAAAAGAAATATTTTATAGAATATCAGGACCGACATCTAATATTTACTAAAACAGGAAAAAAATATCTCTCGATACCGTGCACGTCTGAAAGCATTTAAGCTCAAAAACAAGAGTTGGCAATTAAAAAATTAATTAAGCTATCGTGAGAGATTCATTAGACTCGCGTGCTATAAAGTCCGCACGCGTCGCGCGAAAAAAAAATGAAATTCTTCGACAGCTCTTTGTACGAGCTGTGCGAGCTTTAAGTCGTGCGTGTCTCGAGACACGTTAGTCGAATCGATAACATTTGCCACTTTGAACAAAAATATAAAAGAAAAAGAAACGCGAGCAAGACCGAGGAGAGATGAAAAAAAGGCGGGGAGATACAGAAAACAAAAAGTTAGCTGCCTTGTTCTTTTTTTTTTACTCATTGTTTTTTGTTATTGTCGCGCCATTGTTGTTTGTCAAAAATCTCAGCACTATACTAGCGTGAGCCAGCCGCTTGATTAACTTTTCTACTTTGATGTATAAATGTCATCAACGACACAGTGGCGATTCGTGTATGTACACGTACTTCTCTACATGTATAATATAATCCGGTCTCGTTTGTTTTACGTCGCGCACGTATCACATACGTATACATACAATCATAAATGTCCTATGTACTTTTAAAGTAATCCATTTCAACTGGCACGACGTACTTCGTTGCATTATTCGCGTCTAGCACGAGTGTAAGATATTGCATGTCTGCAGCTCGGCTCGGCGCGTTGATACGCCATATAAACGAGTATACACTTTGTATTTGTATTGTGTACACACGCCACCATCCCGGGCACAGCGAGAAGTGGCATTATATTGATTCGTCCTCCGCAAAAGTCCTCGCATTTCGCAATCGTTGCGGCGACGAGAAGCGTCAGCTTTTCAATTATAATAGATTCGCTTTCGACGGGGGGGCTTATTTTTTTTTGTTTATTCCGGGTAGACAATGCGTATGTATAACCGCGACATTGATTTGCATTCCACGCGCGCAAATCGTGTATAATTTTTCCAATAGTCTCTGTCTCGTCAACGCGAGTACGCTCAAAAGCGACGAGAAGAGTCGAGCCGTGCGCGCATAAACGAAGCCCCACCGCACCGTACACGGTGCATGCCCATCTACTACTACTACTCGATTCTCGCTGCGCACTACGCGTTAAAAGAAAACGATCGCGTTCTGATGACCCTATCCCATTTAGACTCGTTAAGCAGCAGCAGCAGCAGCAGCAGCAGCAGCAGCGCCTTTGTACTCTACATATTGGTATCTGCATGCTGTTATATACATATTGCACAAGCGAGTGAGCGCGAACGATGTGTGTACTTTAACTATATCACGTTGTACGACGCTACCGCGAAGATGCTCCGCACCCCTTTTTTCCATTGTTGTTATCGATGCCATGGTATATCGCGTACCCATATAATGGCAAGTATACCACACCCGTGTGTGCCCTCGTCGCGCCGCAGTATACACAGTAGCATCGCTGCGAGCCCAACCACGCTACAATGAGTCGAAAATTTTTCGCTGACTCATCGCTCGCTACACACACATACACACCCGCGCACTACTATTTGGACTACCCTGTACAGCGCAGACTTTTACTTAGGTGGGTGGGGGTCACGAAAAAAAGCTCCAAGATCTTGGCGTATCGATAAACATAAGCATAAAAGCTCGTGCCCCGATATCGACCCACGCAGCGCATATTGCTTCGAGCTCTCGCTGCGGGGCCGTGTGTATCGCGTATCGCTAAAATCGATCAACTTTCAAGTCTTTTTTTCGTTCTCGTGGGAAAGAGAGAGAAAGAAAAATAGAGAGAGAGTCGAAGTCGAGAGCTTTTCTTATTTTCGAGTGCGCGCATCATCGTTCAATGTTCGTCGTAGAGGGATTAAAAAGTGCGCATCGAAAAACGACATCTCATTCGAGTTCACATCGCGCAAGCTTAACGTTGTTTGCGCTCGATTAGTAAATATATATACTCGTACTTGCAAATATTTTCTAATTAAGAGTGACATGCAGTGCCAATAACGCGACACGCGTGCTCTGCTATGATCGTCACGCGTAGATGCGAACGCGTTGGAAACTTGTATAACTGTTGCATAGAGTATATCAATGCTCGTTATTGTTCGCTACATACCATATCGATGCGATTCGGTTGGCGTAGATCGCCATTCAGCTATATATAGCAGTACGGCAGAGCGCGTCAATTAGTCATGTTCGATTTCACGCTAATTAACGTCGAGACAGGAACGCTTTTTCTGTTTTCAAGGTCTGTATGATTTCCAGCTTATACAATTATATACTCGCGCCAATTTCTTGGATCAGATGAAAAATCTATGCAACAATGATTTTTCCTGACCAAATATACGCTTTGATATGAATCCTCAGAATGATTCATCCTTTTTTTTTCTTCATAAAACAAAGTACATCGAATGCGTCAAATTCAGTCGTCACTGAGACTGAAAAACTATATGGAATGACAGCTCTCATACGTCAGTCAGTAACGGAGCACGCATACCACCCTAACTATGGCATGGCTTGGAGGCGGTAAAGAAGAGGGACTGCAAATTTTGGAATGAATATTAATTTTTTTTATAATTTATGATATTGACTAGATATTGCAAAAAGTTTTTTTGGAGAAATCGTCACCAAGTTTGAATATTAAACTGGTTCAAATTTGAAAGAAGAACGTATAAACAGATAAATCGGTAATTTAATCATAAACAATATGCTCATAAACGATTTGGACATGGCCCCTCAAATACTGATCATGTTTATTATAGTAGAAACAATTTAGTTTGAATATTATCTTTCTCGATGAAACAAGCTGTAATACCAAAATAAAATTTTTACTCATTCAATTCTTGTGGCACTAAATAGAGGGATCCATCGTTTGATTTAGGCCTCAAAATAGAAAAAATGTTATGAAATCCGAGGACGCTGTCTTTACCGATAATTTAAGCGAACGCGACATTGTTGTTTCAGATGATAAAAAATACGTTTGTGATATTAGTCAGGAGACATTTACCCAGGAATCAAGTATGACGACGCACCTAGCAACAATTCACAACGAAAAAAAAGATTTCGCATGCGAAAAGTGCGAAGAGAAATTTGAGTTCCGAAGTCACTTGAGTAGACACCAAATATCGGTACACAAAGGCCGCAACGATTTTTCATGCGACCGATGCGAGAAAAAATTTGTGAAAAAATCAAGTTTGTCCACACACCAAAAATTAGTACATAAAGATCGTGAAGATTATGCATGCAACAAATGCGAGAGGAAATTTGAAAATAAATCAGCTTTACTTAAGCACAATAAAATATTCCACGAAATTTTCAAAAATTACTTATGTGAAATGTGTGCGAAGAGATTTGACAATAAACATAGTTTGCACTTGCACATAAAAACAGTCCACGAGAGTCGCAAAGATTTTGAATGTAACAAATGTGAAAGTAAATTCGTAAAAAAAATTCAGTTGCTCTTCCACCAAAGGACAGTACACGAAGATCATGAAGATTACGGATGCGACAAGTGTGAGAAGAAATTTGGAAGTAAATCAGATTTGTTGAAGCATCAAAGGACAGTCCACGAAGGTCGTAAAGATTACGCATGTGACAAGTGTGAGAAGAAATTTGGACAAAAAGTGAATTTGCTCTTCCACCAAAAGATAGTCCATGAGGGTCGGAAAGATTACGCATGCGACAATTGTAAGAAAAAATTTGGAACCAAAAACAATTTAATAATGCACCAAAAAACAGTCCACGAAGGTCTTAAAGATTACGCATGTGATAAATGCAAAAAGAAATTTGGGTTAAAAAGCAATTTGACAATACACCAAAAAACAATCCATGATAGTCGTAAAGATTACGCGTGTGACAAGTGCGAGAAGAAATATAGATCTAAACAGAGTTTGCTTGTCCACCAAAAGGAAGTACACGAAGATCGTAAAGATTACATATGCGACAAATGCGAGAACAAATTTAGACGGAAATCGTATTTGCTTTTACATCAAAAAATAGTTCATGAAGGTCGGAAAGATTACGCATGTGATAAATGCAAAAAGAAATTTGGGTTAAAAAGCCATTTGACAACGCACCAAAAAATAGTACACGAAGGTCGCAAAGATTACATATGCGACGTTTGTGAGAAGAAATTTGGGGGACAAAGCAATTTGAAAAAACACCAAAAAACAGTCCACGAAGGTCGCAAAGATTTTGATTGCGACAAGTGCGAGAAAAAATTTGGAAGTAAATCAGATTTGTTGAGGCACCAAAAAACAGTACACGATGGTCTCAAAGATTTTGCATACGACAAATGCTAAAAAAATTTGGACATAAATATTATTTGTTCGTACACATAAAGACAGTCCAAGACGATCGCGAAGACTACGCATGTGACAAATGCAAAAAGAAATTTAAGTTTAAATGTAATTTGATATACACCAAAGAAATGTCCAGGAAGATCATTAAGATTTTGTGTATTTTTTAAATTGACACCGAAAAACAGTATATAAAATTCTCAAAAATTACCTATCGAAAAATTCTCGAAGTTTGAAGATTACATAGGTGATAAATTTTTCTCGTGTAGGAAATTATGTGCAATTGCATCCGATTTCACTTCAGATGATAATTCAGTCTTTCTGAATAATTTGTTGCTTATATGAATTTTTTCGGAAATATTGTACATCTCATCAGTGGTGTAATGAAAATCCTTTTTTTTTTGTTGACAATTGTAAAAATACTTAACTTATATAGATGTTCGAATACAAGTTTTTCTTAAATTTCAATAAAAAGTGTGTTCAATCATTACACGTCTTTGTTCACTGTTGTGGTTGTTGCTTCATTTTTTAACCTGACGGCAGCTAATTATTACTACTCTGGTCCGGTAATGCTATGATCCCAATTTTTATTGAAAAAACTAACGTGGAAACCATTTAATTATTTAATTTAAACCAATAAGTGTTTTTTACATTCTATTTTAATTATGCTTCGATTTTGCCAAACGCAATTAACTAAGCGGCAAATAATAATTCATGTGGGGGCAACACTTTGTCTAATCCGCATTGGCATCGGTGTAATATACCGTTTTCATATCCTTGCTCTTTGTTGGCTGTGCTCAACGTGCCTCAATAAATCGCCTATATAAATGCAGTTTGGAAAATCGAGCAGCCACTTCGTAGGTGCCAAATATTCCACATCGGTCGAGGACGCTGTCTTAATCTCTAATGCACACACGTGCTTATACACATTACGTACACCGATTGCCCTGATAAAAAAACGAGCTCGTGATCTACCTGGCATGCCGTCCAGCGCGTCTCGCATGCAGCACTTCTCTCTCACTCTACACTCATTTTTTTTCGCGCCTACGCTTTTGGAATGAAAACAAAAGCTCACTCGAGCTTAGCTCGTGATCGCGTATACCTATATACCGACGTGGACGACGACGACGACGACGATTATGCAGCTTGCAGTTGTAAACACACTCACACGACGAAGCGTACATAAGCGAACGAAACCTTTGTTTTTATTCTACTTAACACAGACGCGCGCGCGCGCGTATTGTCACATTTTTTTTTCTGCCCGACTTGGAAAAATACTAGCTGCAACTATTTGGGGTCGCCCGCAGTGCTGCAGCGGTAGCTCGTCGTTGCAGCGCGAGTTGCAGCAGTGTTTATGCGCTATATACTTGCTACAGCGTATACGTGCCACATGTAAACATGCATGCAGAGCCGCTGCAGCCGGCGTACGCGCGCGCTTAAAAGCCCGACTAAGGTTTCCGTATTATTAAACCAAGGCTTGATTAAAGGCCAAAGTAATACGCGACTTCGTGCTTTTGTATGATGCCGCGGCGCATCGGGGGCTAGAAACCGGCTTTCGTACTACTATATACTTGGGTATATACGATTGAACTCGCTGCACGACAGAGAGCGAGAAAAGTCGTTGCTCCGTTTTTCTGCCGCTGCACTCGGACTCATTGTTTCCACGCACAAGCCGCTCGAGACTTATGTAGTAGTATGAATTGAAGGGTCAGTTGCTACGTATTATGTACGAAGCGTCGAACGGTTAAACGTTCATCGCAGAAAATTGCTCGATCGCATGCGTGCGCAGTACCACGCACGGCACTGCGCATTATTGCTCCGATACTTGTGTACTGTTGTTGTGCTGTTGATGCTCGATTATTTGTGCACTTACAAACGATGCGACGATTATTATCGTCGCCGTACGTCGAGACGAGCTGTGTATACATTGGGCCTGGACCGTCGTAATCACCCTGGTATACGAGTTACGTACGACGAGTACGAGAGAGTATCAAACGCTCTGCATTCGCGTCAATTGGCTCGCATTATATGTGTGTCTCGCTGTCCGAGATGATAAGCGAGAAGACGCGCAGTATAGGTGCGTGTCAACGTTCGGCCATAAAACATAAACCAACGGATATGTCTCGCACACATACACACATAAACATCTTAAATGTAATTACCGGCAAACGTATGTAATGCACTGCGCCATAATTTTTATTTTTCACGCTCTTTGAAGCACTCGAAAGCTGCCGCCGCGCCTCGACTGCGTCAACAACAGCTTGCGCTAAAACGGAAATCCTCGTGTGTCACGATGGCATCCCTCTTAAACTCGAGTCAAGTCGCCGAAATGTATCGAGCTCGCTCGAAAGAACCCTCTCGTATATAAAGTCGCATTAAGATACTTGCGCGCGGAGCTGCCGATAATAGAGCTGCTGAGATCCGCGTTTAGAACTGGAGCAAGCGAGAGAAATCCGATATATCGAGAATCACTTATATCGCGTACTGCTCGAAAGATAGCGAGACGGAGCGAGATAGAGAAAAAGGAATGCGTAATTCGGTCACCGATATTCGTCGAGCGAAGATAATTCAACGTCGATCGTCGTAAAGGAGATCGTAGATGTTTATGGAGAATTTTGGGAACATTAGGTTTTACGATCACGGTCGACTTTTGCGCTCCGGGTATAAATCATCGTTTATTAAATTCACCTTGTACCATGGAACAACGATGTTAAGGCCGCGTGCCAACGTCTAATCATAGAGTCGTGTGTATGGGTTTTTCGAAATTATACGTTGTCAGATTCTATACTTCGTTCCACGCGAATAAATCGAAGATATTCCTCCTCTTTAGCGCTTTAGCGCAGCGACTATACTCGCTGTGTGTGGCTGTCGTGTAAAATTACGCTTAAAAAGTTGTTCCTCTCTCGTCAGCAGCAGCACGTGTATAATAAAGTTTTGTTACTCGCCGCGCGATGTCCATAGATATATATACACACACGTATGCCGTGGAAGTATAAAAGTGGCAATTTGCCAGGCCTGCAGTACAAAAGACGTAGTAGGTGGCCGCGCCACAACGGGGTCAAGCAACCCTCTCTCGGCTCGCTCGAATTGCGAACGCGCGTGATAATACGTGTGCACAGCAAAGTCGTCGCTTTGCTGCTGCTGCTGCTGCTAGTCCCGCACGTGGTTATAATACAATGCCGCATGAATATATATCGTATAGGAAAACACGTAAAGCTTGCACGACTTGTGCGAAGACTCGAGCTCTCTACTTCTCACTCTCTCTTGAGATACACATAAGCGCTCAATAACAATTCGCGGAGACGCGGGCGACGACGACGCTGAGAAGCACGATTCAAATTTCTTCCACCTATACCATATTCGCGCGCGCGCGTGTGTGCAGCTTTTTTCATGTGTAACAGCACTGGTACGTGATGCTGCTGCTACTGCGACTACATTTCGCACATCTCGTATTGCCCTGCGCCGGCGATTGCGAGCAAGCGATACGCGTGCGAACGCGTCGAGCGTATATACAATAAAATGCAAACGATGCGTTATTACGCTCGATTTTTGCACTTCGCAACGGATATACGTATCGCACGTAATAATAATCACACCGATCTGGACAAAACTCATGCTACTATACGTTGTATAATAATACGCGAGTAGCACCGGCGAAGCGTCGCAATTGCGTCATATATATTCGCGCGCACCATTTCTCGAATTATTACGCAGCAATTTGAACCATCTCTCTTATACTCCATGACTTTTATTATGTATATTTTTATTATTATTATCAGTCGCATAATTCACGCGTGCGCTTGACCTGCTGCGCGCGAGCGTATGAAAAATTAAAAAATGTTTCGCGCGTATCGCGCGCACGCATCTATGTACGGGTGTGTATATTAAATGCCAGTCGTTACTATATACAACGAAAATTGCTCGCTCTCTGATCGCTGCACAATTCGCTAACTGCTGCACTGGCTGCATACTATATATATTCTACTAGCTCGTCTAACGGAGCATTACAAGCTCACGCGCGAGTGAACGTACGCGCAATTTTTTCCTATTTATTTATTTGTTCGATGCACAGCAGCGATGCATTCGTAAGAAATACGTAACTAGTGTTATTAACGAGAAAATTTTTTTGTGTTGCAGGTGATTCTCCCGAGTGCACGCCGCTGGATCGAGCCTACAAGAGCAAAGTACTCGGACATTATCCGGAGAGCGTAACATGGAATCCCTTCGACGAGCACGCCGTTTGCATGGTATACCCATACACACTTTTTATATACTCGCCGAGTTTTCATCCCTCCGTTTTTATATACGTGCGGGTAGGTTGTATATGGGTCAAAATAATACTTTTTTAAATTTTCGTCCGCACGTATGTCACCGATCTTGACGCGCTTTTGGTATGTTATGGTACATGATAAAAAAGTGCCAAAGCCAAATTTTGGGACCCCCTCCCCCCTCCTACCTTCCTCCTCCCCTATAAACGTCGATTTTCTATCTATATTTTTTCTGAAGGCCTGAAGCAATTAAAAAATCTGAAAAAATTCACAATAATACTTTTCAACAATCTAAACAACTTTGAATTTTTTCAGATTTTTTGAGTGCTTCAGGCCTTCAGAAAAAATCATTGAAAATTTTCAAAATTCA
>CACVKI010142017.1:0-16899 GCA_902732785.1 Trichogramma evanescens | reverse complement strand
TTAAACAATTATCTTTGCAATCGGAACCCCGCTAACTTTTAGTTTAGACATCGAGGACGCGATATTTGTACGAAAACCATGAGATTTTAAATGGTTTCCGTTTGGAAAATCGAAAAATAAAAAAATTTTTTTTTCAAAATCACGTTTTTTTGGATAAAATCAACCATAACTTTTGACCTGATCATTTTTTCGAAAATCTGAGCTCAGATTCTTAAAGGGCATTAAATTTTATATAAGAATAGGCTACTCGTATATTTTTTTTGACCCCATTTTCATCAAAAATACAGCGACCGAAATGAGTGTCAAAAAAACGTCCTCTTGGGACTTAATGGGTTAACACGCAAAGTATACGAAAATGGCTCACGGAAACAGCTGTATCTCACTGAATGATCAAAATTTTGAAGTTTCAAAAACTGCAATGGAAAGGGGACAAAAAATCCTATTCGAAAATGAAATAAAAATTTTTTCGATTTTAAGCCCTCTTTGAGCCCTTAATCGTTTAGTCGGAGATTGCACGTGGTAACATTTTTTCTACGCAAAATACTTTTTATATTATGTATTGTTTCTAGATAATTTGAGTCCATACTCTCCCAAATCCTTTGGTGAGTTAAAATCAGGTGCATTGATATTTGAATTCAGTGGTGCGAAAATCTCGCACTTGTGCGAGTTCGATCAATTCAGAGTCGCTCCTCATCAAGAGCTCATCAAGAGCTATGAACCAAGTAGCCAAAAAAATGACACGGGAATTAGTAATAAGCTTTAGTGATTGGTGAAAACACAACGATGACTGTGTGCAAAAGTATAATGGTAGTTAAACGTCCGAAATTCAGGTAATTTAAGGTCATTCGATTCACACTTATTTCAGCACATTTTTTATTGAAATGTTAGAAAAAGATATATATGCATGTAATGAGTATCTATTTATATTTACAATTGTCAATCATCATTTTTTTTGGCACTAATTGCACGCGTAATCTTTCCGACATTCGTGCACTGCGTTTTGATGTGTAAATAAATTCGATTTCTGGCCAAATTTCTTCTCGCACTTATCGCATGCATAATTTTTGTAGCCTTCATGGACTGCCCATTGGTGAGTAAGCAGATGCACTTTTTGTCCAAATTTACTTTCGCACTTGTCGCATACGAATTCTTTCCGACCTTCATGGACTGTCTTTTGATGCAAATGCAAAGTCGATTTCATTCCAAATACCTTCTCGCAATTAGCGCATGTGAAATCTTTCCGACCTTCGTGTACTGTCTTTTGGTGTCTGATCAGTATCGATTTTTGTCCAAACTTCTTATCGCATCTGTCGCATGCAAAATCTTTGCGACCTTCGTGTACTGTCTTTTGGTGAACGAGCAGATGCCCTTTATGTTCAAATTTACTTTTGCACTTGTCGCATGCATGATTGCGACTTTCGTGCATCATCTTCTGGTGGATGAGCAACTTACCTTGCTGCCCAAATTTCTTCCCGCAACTATCGCATGCAAAATCTCTGCGACCTTCATGGACTGTCTTTTGATGGTAAAGCAAATGTGATTTGTATCCAAATTTCTTCCCGCAACTATCGCATGCAAAATCTTTGCATCCTTCGTGGACTGTCTTTTGGTGGGAGAGCAAATGTGATTTAACTGTAAATTTCTTCTCGCACTTGTTGCATGCGATATCTTTGCGACCTTCGTGCACTATTTTTTGGTGCAAAAGCAAGTACGATTTATCTCTAAATTTTTTCTCGCACTTTTCACATGTGAAATCTTTCCTACCTTCGTGCACTGTTTTTTGATGCTTAAATAAATTCGATTTCTGCCCAAATTTCTTCCCGCAACTATCGCATGCAAAATCTCTGCGACCTTCATGGACTGTCTTTTGATGGTAAAGCAAATTTGATTTTACTCCAAATTTTTTTTCGCAACTATCGCATGCAAAATCTCTGTGTCCTTCGTGGACTGTCTTTTGGTGGCAAAGCAAATTTGATTTTACTCCAAATTTTTTTTCGCAAGTGTCACATGTGAACATTTTGCGACCCTCATGGACTGTCCTTACATGTATGAGCAAAGTCTGTTTATTTACAAATTTCTTATCGCAATCGTCACATCCTAAGTAATCTTTGAGGACTTTAACGGCAAAATCTTTCTGACTTTTATGAACTGTCTTCACATGGAAGAATAAATGTGATTTTTTTTTTAATTTCTCTTCGGATATGTCGCATGCGAAATCTTTGCGATTCTCATGGATCGTCTTTATATGTACGAGCAAACTCTGTTTATTTCCAAATCTCTTGGCGCACTTTTCACATAAGTAATCTTTAAAAACTTCATGGAATATTTTATTGTGCTTAAGTAACGTTGATTTATTTTCAAATTTTTTCTCGCACTTGTTGCATCTGAAATTTTCACGATCTTTGTGTACTAATTTTTGGTGTGTGAACAAACTTGATTTTTTCACAAATTTCTTCTCGCATTGGTCGCATGCAAAATCGTTGCGGCCTTTGTGTACTGATATTTGGTGTCTACTCAAATGACTTCGGAACTCGAATTTCTTTTCGCACTTGTCACATGCGTAATTTGTCTGATCATTGTGAATTGTGTCTCGGTGTGTTATCATGCTTGATTCCGATGTAAATGACTCCTGACAAATATCACAAACGTATTGTTTGTCGTCTGAAGAAACAATGTCATGTTCACTTATATTATCTCTAGAGACAACTTCCTCGGCTTTTTTCTTACTTTCATGCATTTTAGTGCCTGAAAACTGAATGACTAAAATTAATCTTCTGGTATTAAGGCGTCTTTCATGGGGAAAGACAACATTCAAACTGATTCATTTTTACTATCAACATGATCAGTGTATCGAGGAAATATGTCAAAATCGTTTATGATCATATTGTTTACAATTAAGATACCGATTGATCTGTTCATAAATTCTTCTTTCAATATTTGAAACAATTTAAAATTCTAACATGTTGACGATTCTTTCAAGTAATTTTCTGGCTTTCTAAAACCAAGTACTTCCAAACAAACTCCTGACAGACAACATCGAGTTTACTCAAAAAACATCGAGTAAATAGAGCCTTATGCATATTGCACACGTATAAAAAAATGTACCGCTCCACGCCATGGCGTGATTAGAGTGCTCCATAAAATAATCCCTGAAGCATTCATAGCCCAATGAAGGCTGAGTGGGGTAACAGTTAATCTTACCATGTTACCGTTTGAGCTACGGTCTTAGATTTAAGATCAGTTTTTCTGTCCACCTGTATTTACTTGACGCAAATCGGCGCTTTCGCCATTCATCCAGAGAGCAAGATCACTCCAATTTTTCTTCGACATTTTCATGACAAAGTATCTCAAGAGGGAGCTGGTATCATGGTACAGCTCCCCAAGCGTAACTCTGTTTCCTTTTGGCTTGTAATAAGAACCACTTCTGTCTTGTCGTCAATAGCTCATTTATTTGCACCCAGTCTTGGGCCATTCTGATCGTTCAATTCGCTTTCAAAGTAACATCATTCAATTATATTGCTGATTATTTTGACTACAATTTTTATATCATCAGCGTAACCGAACGGTTATACGTGTTGCAGTGTCAACTGACCGAATTGAAAGTATTTTTAACATCCAATGTTACGTCACAAGTACTGTATGATTAATTGATTGATTAACTTAGTTTGAACCCCGTTTGGACGCGGTAGAGATGATTAAATCGATTGAATATTCGAAAACTTACCGAAGTTTTATTTCATTTTCTTGTTTTGTCGATGAAGTTTTTCATAATATAACATAAATCTAATGAGTAACTACTTACTTGAGTGCATTGAAAAATTTTTCGGTGACATAGTCGTCACACAGAGTTCTCAAAGAAAAAGATGTATTTTTGTTGAGAGCTTCGTTTCTTCGGTAAGTCATTTTCGTCCAACTGACCATCGATTCCGTGGAATAAAACAGCATCTTACTTTTTGGGATTTTCGACAGATTGCCGTTCCTTAGCGAAACAGTTTTCGAACACTGGGCGATGTTGCGCTATGAGGCCCTTGCCCAACCAAAAATTTTGATTTCCAAAAAACTATTCCAATATAGAATAGATTTTTAACCTTTTGTTAAATAAATGAATTTTAATAAAAATAATAATTTTATTAATGTTAAACTCATAGTATCAATTATTCATAGCAAAAACGAAAATTTTGTTGTTAAATCTGATAACTAATTTTCTCTTTTACATCCATAATTTGCAAAAGAGGAGAAATTTTGTAAGCTCCACTGCAATGCATCTAACCTAAGTATTGAGAAAACTGTATCGGCCTTACTTGCTATGCGGAACCTGACATGCACCCACGGATACCAACCATTAAGATTATCGAAGGAATATGAGCCCGATCGACTTTGTGGTAAGTACATTATAAAATGAGCTTTCGTGATTTTACATTTTGTTCAAGCAATCGCCTGTATTCTAAAACTTGTCATTTTTCTCAACACTAGTTTCAATGTATCGGAATTGAATTGCATTAAAAATGTCTTTCATTCATAAATAGCTACATTTTTCACGTGCAAGCTACGAAAATGAAAGAAAATTGATAAAACAAATAAAAGTAGAAAAATGGCTCGCAGGACACTACTTGAAATTCGTTGCTTCGCTATGCGTACGTATCTGTTCGTTCTTTTTTCTCTCAGTCTTTATTTTGCCTGCGTCGCGAAGGCCCGCGCGCGCACAGCATGAATATATAATGCGACAAGACTCGTCGCAATTCGTATGCATGCGTATACGCGTGTACGCCATTATGCTGCGCTCTCAGTTTGCATGTATAAAACGTATACACGGGATATACTCACAAGTCACATGTACGGAGGGCGATGGGCCGATGAAAGTTGATGGAACTCTACACGTGCTGTGCGCAGCTTTCGACTCTGCAGGATTCACGCTGCGTTCGACGGCCCTTTTTTTTATCTGACGCGCGCGCACGGGTTATAAGCACCAGGAGAAAGACAAATTATACGAAATAGCCGATATGGATTACATCGTAAAACGTGATCGTACTTTCGGTGCACTTCGCAATTAGGATAGGATGGAAAATTGAACGATCTAATCAAGGTGACATGCTTCGTTTATAATTAATACTGAGCCTGGAGAACTCATTTTTTCTTTGACTTTTTAAAAATTTTTTAAAACTTAATTTTTTTGTCAACGCTATCTATAATAAATAACTGAACCCGTTATTGTAATAATTTAGGAGTACATTCTTTAAGTTCTAAGGAAGTCTTGATTACTTTTGACTTTTTAGTAACTTATACAATTGTATTGAATTTTTTGTCAATTAGCTAAAATTAACATAAATTCGAGTATTTTAGCAGGAATTTTTTTTCTAACACGTGAAAAATCATGTTCAAGTTCCTTTACTCGACAGGAAATTTTTGTCGATGCATCAGAATGCTTTTTAATGACTTTCTATTTAATTCTATAAAATTTTTCTTCATCGACATTGACGATTAACATCACTCTTCTCAGAGATAACTTTAAGAAGTTCATAAAAATGCGGTCTAGTAACTAAAGCCTCAAGCTGGAAGGCGTAAGCAAGGTCGTTATAATCAATTAATCGCGTATACGTATACGAGTACATCCATACGCAGTGGCGGATTGGAAAAAGTGCCACCTCCATACAAACTTTCGTTTGTTGCTCATGCAATTCGACAAATTTTAACAAGATTTTCGATTAATAAAAGTACTCAGAAAAAGGTAAACTAATTATGAGAGCTTTTACTGATTTCGAATTAGAAATTTATAAAACGTATCGATCATATCGGCACAATTTTTATTGAAAATTAAAAAATACATTCATATAAGTATTCATACATATTTACAATTGTCAATCAAAATTTCTTCTTACAATTGTTGCATACTAAATCTTTGCAACCTTCATAGATTGTCTTTTGATGGGAGAAAACATGTACCTTTGGTCAAAATTTTTTCTCGCACTTGTCGCGTGAGTAATCTTTGCGACCATCGTGTACTGTCTTTTGGTGTCTAATAAATTTCGATTTTTCTCCAAATTTTTTCTCGCATTTGTTGCATTCATAATCTTTGCGACCTTCGTGGACTATTTGTTGGTGTTTTCTTAAATTTCCCGGTACTCCGAATTTTTTCTCGCATTTGTCGCAGGCATAATCTTTGCGACCTTCGTGGACTGTCTTTTGGTGAGAGAACAAATGTGATTTAACTCCAAATTTCTTCTCGCACCCGTCGCAAGCGAAATCTTTGCGACCATCATGTACAATCTTTTGGTGTATTATCAATTTAGATTTTTCTCCGAATTGCTTCCCGCATTTGTAGCATGTATAATCTTTGCGATTTTCATGGACTCTTTTTTGGTGAAAGAGCAAATGATGTTTATATCCGAATTTCTTCTCGCACTTATCGCATACGTAATCTTTCCGACCTTCGTGCACTGCCTTCTGATGCTTAAATAAATTCGATTTCTGGCCAAATTTCTTCTCGCACTTATCGCATGCGAAATTTCTGTGTCCTTCATGGACTGTCTTTTGGTGTAACAGCAACGACTGTTTATGTCCAAATTTCTTCTCGCACCCGTCGCATTCGTAATCTTTGCGACCTTCATGAACTACTTTTTGGTGTTTTATCAAATCGTTTCGAACCCCGAATTTCTTTTCGCACTTGTCACATGCGAAATCTTTGCGACCTGCATGAATTGTCTGTATGTGTGATAACAAATTCTTTTTTTGTGTAAATTTTTTCTCGCACTTGTCGCAAGCGAAATCTTTTCGACCATCGTGGATTATTTTTTGATGTCTTCTCAAATTGCTTGGAGTCCCAAATATCTTCTCGCATTTGTCACATCGATAATCCTTCCGGTCTTCATGGACTGTTGTTATGTGCAAGAGCAAATTAATTTTATGTACGAATTTTTTATCGCATTTGTCGCATGCGTAATCTTTGCGACTCTCGTGGACTGTCTTTACGTGTATAAGAAAACTCCTTTTTTTTCCAAATCTCCTGGCACACCTTTCACATAAGTAATCTTTGATAACTTCGTGGAATATTTTATTGTGCTTGAGTAAAGTTGATTTATTTTCAAATTTTCTCTTGCACTTGTCGCATGCAAAATTTTTGTGATCGTTGTGTACCAATTTTTTATGCGTAAACAAGCTTGATTTTTTCACGAATTTCTTCTCGCTCTGTTCGCTTTCAAAATTGTGATTTGTGTTTTTGTATGTTATCATGCTTGATTCTTGTGTAAATGCCTCCTGACTAATATCACAAACGTGTTGTTTGTCGTCTAAAATGGCAATATTGTGTTCACATAAGTTATTTTTTGAAACGATTTCTTCGAATTTCTTCCCACTATTATCCATTTTGGTGTCTGAATTAAACGATGGATCAACTTATTTAGTATCATGGAAATTAAATGAGTAAAATGTATCTTTTGGTATTAGACCTTCTTTTGAAAGACAACATTCAAACTAATTTATTTTTCCTATAAACATGATCAGTGTTTGAGGGGTGATGTCAAAATCGTTCATTATCATATTGTTTACAATTGAGGTACCGATTTATCTGTTCATACATTGTCCGTACAATATTTAAATCAGTTTGAAATTCTAACATGGCGACTTTGAGGAATTGTTTTGGACTTCTAAAACCAGGTACTTCCCAAAAAACTTCCAATAACTTCAAATTCGCACCAAAAACATCGAGTAAATAGATACTTATACACATTACACTAAAAAGTTTTCATTTTAATTCAAAAATTTGCCACCCCACGCCGAATTCCTATGCTTATACACGTTCCATTACCTTGTGCACCGGACATAATTAGATTGGGTCTAGTGGATCTTAGACAAGTAATCAATTTGAGGGGGCTCAATTTCAGTTAAATGAGGCATTTTGCATACTTCAAACGGTATCTTCAAAGCGGTTTACAGGTCGCCAAAAAATTATAGAGATTTCTTTTTTCCAATAACTCGTAGAAAAAAGTATTTTTGCGACGGTGTATGTTCAATTTGGATAAATAAATAACTACAGTCCATGTACTCGTTTAAACGATCCATTTTTTTCTCGCATCTAAGCTATTACGCTACTGTGTGAATGACAACTCGAAGTTGGCTTAAATCTGTTATTTGGCTCAAAGATAGAAAAAATTTCCACAAAAATTTTAAAAAATCGTCTTGATTCGACCAAAATTTACGGAGATAGAAGCGTTTGAAAATTTACAAAATGTTAATGAAAATTATTGTTGCGTCGTGTATATTTTATGCGACGCATTGATGCGATAGAAGAATTTTACCGTTCAATTTTTTTTAATTAAAAAATTTCAAAAGTGAATATTAAGTTCGTAAAATAAGTTCGTGAAAAAAGTTTTAGGTTGTTATATATTCAAAGAGAAAAAAAACCGGAAGATACCATTATGGTGATGACGATATATTTGTTAAAAATATTGGGCACATCGTAAGTATATAATTTTATCTTGTATTTGAATATTTTTTAAATCCAAGTGATTCCCGCAGTTTACTTTTTGTTTAAATACAGAGCAAGAAAGAAAGTTATACTCGTTTCAACCTTTCTTGCGCCTTCAAGCCGTTTACCTGTTTGGCATCGCTGTGTACCGAATTGCAGATACTGTAACCAATTTTACATTCGTGAGAATTAATGCATGGTAATTAATAATAAAAATAAAAATAAATAGGAATAAAAACAATTATAAAATAATACTCACAGAACTTGCACAACTAACAACCTCATAATATTATTTTAAATGTAAGATTAAAATGCAAACGTACAGAGTTCAATTTTTGAAAATGCCCGCTTCTGATCGTGGCTCTAGCGCCATGCTCGCTTGGCCAAGCCACAAATTATCTTTCCGACACGCCGAAGAAAGCCGTTGATGTGCGCAGCTCTTCCCAGCCTAGGTCTTTTTACTCTATCACCATGGCTGAACAGACGGTATGATTCTTTTATTTGTAGAAAATTAATATTTATCTATTAAGTCTTGTTTTCGTAGTGATCATAAGATAATGTTTAAGTTTTGCAAGTGCAAAATAAGTTCACGTGTTAAATTTGTCGAATGCAATGCTAAAAAGTTTACACTATGGCGTAGGCCGATTATTGCCACACGTGCACGTCGCGCCTGATCATTTTAAATTACTTATTTAACAATTATGAAATGTAAATAAACAATTTTATTCTACACTATTAATTTTTAATTTGTAGTGGAATTGAATGTGTATTAGTTATTGTTCGATGTCGAAAAATTGGATAACTAAATTTTTTGCAAGCGCACACTGTGCACATAACCTGCAATGTTAACTGTTGCATTTCAAAATCGCGAATTGTTCCTACTTTTCATTCATGAAATTTATAATTATCAGTATGACTAAAGTGAATCGAGAATAATAATCGTACGTAATCTCGCAGGTGCCTTCAAGTACTTATCCAACAATCAACTTTTCAAAATATTCTCTCTTGTAATATTTTAAACTGTTTCTGAACTTTATATGATGATATTGACGACGGTCTTCTGAAAACATAATGAAGATAATTTAATCGTCTACTGATATATTTAAAACTTTCAATAAAATTGATAGTTTTTTATTGAAATTATTTTAATAGATAGAATCAAAAATAATCTCCCCTGTACATTCAAATACTAATAATATTGCTATTCTTTACAGGCCAAATCGTTCTTGAAACAACCCACTGTCTTCCTTAACAAGAAGAAGGGTACCTCTAAAGGCAGATCCAAATCTCTGCGTTACACTCGCGAGGTTGGACTTGGATTCAAAACCCCAAGAGAAGTAAGCATTCATTTTATTAATATTATATTTTTGTTAACTTGTTACCTATATATTAAATGATGATATTGACGACGGTCTTCTGAAAATAAACTGAAGATAACTTAATCGTCTACTGATTCATCTATTGATATATTACCATTTTCAAAATATTTAGTCACATACTTATTACAATCTTTAATCATTTCAGGCCATCGAGGGAACTTATATCGATAAGAAATGCCCCTTCACTGGTGATGTTTCCATCAGAGGTAGAATTCTGACTGGAACCGTCATCAAAAATAAGATGCAGAGGACCATTGTGGTTCGTCGTGATTACTTGCACTACATTCGCAAGTATAACAGATTCGAAAAGAGGCACAGAAATATGTCTGTACATCTGTCGCCAGCCTTCAGGTAAATTTACAAATAATTAATCTGTCAGATATTCTTTCTAGAAGCATTTTAAATTATTTATGAACTTTATATGATGATATTGACGACGGTCTTCTGAGAACAAAATGAAGATACTTTAATCGTCTACTGATATACTTACAACTTTCAATAGAATTTATGGTTTATAGTTTTATGTTATTTCATTTGTCTGATCGAATTTTTTTCTTTTTCAGAGATGTTGAGATCGGTGATGTTGTTACAATTGGAGAGTGCAGACCACTCAGCAAAACTGTGCGCTTCAATGTGCTTAAAGTGTCGAAAGGCAGTGGCACAAAGAAGAGTTTCAAAAAATTCTAAATAAATTAATTTTTACAAATTAAAACATTGATATTTTTCATTTCAATTAGAATTTTAATGTCCCAATTTAAGTTATTTATTTCTGAATATCAAAAGTACTTTTACAGTTACTTTCACTGTTACATTTATGATGTTAAATAATGAAGAACAACACAAATATTCAATTTAATTTTAAAAGTTTGTAGATGGTAAAGTATCAAGATTAATTACTCACTAGAAGTTTCTTGCATAATTTTATTTTAAAATTTTTTCAAAATATACATACAAAAATACAATACATATTTTGTCTAATTCATAAAATTTTACTACGGACAAGCCACAACAAACAGGAAGTATTAATGAGAATTATTAATACTAAAAGTATTTGCATTAATTACTATCAGGAACCCTAAGGCACGTATTACTACTTGAATCAAAAATCTAGAACTGACTAACATAATATGTAATACATTGAATAGTGTGATTAATCATTAGAAATGTAACATGATATTCCACCATAAAATTTCATAATCTTGGATCGAATTTTATAATGTACATTTCATGCTTATTATAATATCATATTTTCAGAGAATTTATAATTTCTTGTATTACAAATCAGTCATTGAATCAAAAGACACACTGTTAACGTCTTGAAGGCTAATAACACTACATCACAATTTAACATCTTAAACCTCATAATGATTCAGGTGTAGAAGTTTCATGGTGATGTTTGGAAGAATTTTCAGCTATATACAAAATATAAAAAATTGGCCCAGCGAAACCAAGGAGAAGTGAGAAACATAGTAATTGAAACCAAGATAGCCCCCAATCTGCTCCAGAACATTTAAATGTATTTACAATATTATTACTTGTTCGGTGATTAATATTATCTGTGGATTCAATCAATGTATCTGTCTCTGTATCCTCTGAGAAATGAAATGACTCATTACTTAGAGGTACTGATGGTTCTAGAGTTGAATTAAAAATAATTTTATTAATTTCAACTGCAGATGAAGTTGATACCGACGGTAGTGATGAAGAATTCATTATTTTGTTGTCTGGTTTTAATTCTACATTAGTATTTAAGACAGTTGAATTTAATTCCATTCCATTATTGGGGATATTTTGACCAACAGTTTCAGTAAGAAGTGAAAAAGGTTGAACTGGAACTTTAATAGATTGTCTAGCATGAATTTCATTGTCATTGTGTATTTTGTTTATCCTCTTTAGTTCTGATACCTAAAATTAATAATTTGTCTTATTTACTACAGTGACATAAATTTTAAAAGCCTCTTCAATCAAGCTAGTACTTACTGTACATCTGTATTTAAGAGCTAATGCTTGGAGGGTATCATCAGTTTGTACTTGCACAATTATAACTTCTACTTTGCGAGGCCCAGAAGGATTTTTCCTTACTTTTAACGGGTATATTTCTTCTTCACCTTCACTTTGATCATCTTCTGAGTGAAGATACACATAATTGGGCGACCCTTCTTTTTGATTTACCCTTTGAAACGAGGTTTGCCTAAAAATAAGATTAAAAGTTAACACAACTAGAATAGACAGATTTAATCTGAATCAAAAGAAAGAGAAACAATCGGATGAAAACAATAACATTCAAACGCTACAAGCTGTCAGAATCTTCATACAAAAAACCTAACCTACTCTGAAAAACTTACCTTGTTATTTTTAGTGGCTCGCCCGAGCCACTGTACGATTTTTTCCTCATTTTTCCGATGTTTACATCGATGTTGTCCCCTAACGCGTTTGTTTAATTATTCATCAAAGGCGCAAATCCACGCACGTCGCGATACCCAATCATAGCAGCTCACTTTCTGTTACTCCTGTGGTTCACTCTCCGAGTCCTACATTATATACGTATACACATACACGTCTGCAGAATCAACAAGCAGACTTCCCACACTTACTGCTGCTGCTGATGTTGCGATATACGTACCTATATATAGTACACTGTGTGCGAAACTCTGCTGCTGAATGTTTTGCTGAGCAGAAACTCCACTGCTCTGTCTGCTGTATCCTATATGCATAGATCATCTCGTTACGTTACGCTATTCGTTTGTTACCATTCGCTCTCTTATTGTTGAGATGTTTCTATGATAGCTTGGCGCTCTCGCTCCCAAGTTCATTTGTTGATCTTTTCGGCATTGCGATTAGGAAATGAATTATCTTATCTGCGGGATCGAAATTTATTTTTATTTATTTAACATTCGTTTTACCTTGATGACTCGTCAATCTCGTAAATGAGATGATGAATGAAACGATGCAATGCATTTTTCGAAAATCGCATAATACATATCGAGACTTGACTTTTTTTTCATATTCCAAAAAAAGTGTTTGTCTCGTTGCGTAATGTCAAATATAGCAGAAACCTAAATCAAGCACACGTGCAGAGCAGATACGAATGCAGACAGCGATCTCAAAGACTCCCGCAGTTGCGCTGCACGCCGAGTCTCCCCGCCGTGAGTCTGTCCGACAGCCGTCAGCCGCATTGGAGATTAAACGATGCACGTCGCGCCACCAACGGTCGGTTGGTGAACCCTCGAGCCGCCCGAAAATCCCGAAAATAGCACGCAAAAATGATGAAATTAATTAATTGCAAATTATCCCAAGTGATATTTGCATGACATTTAATTGAAAATCAAAGCTTATGTGATATCAAATTTATATAAAAAAAATCTCATTGTAAACTTCTTCCAATTTTAAATTATCGTATTATAAAGTCACGATGACAGTCCGCGACCCGATACGCCGAGTCAACTTGATGCACGATGTGCAATTGTTTTTGCTATTTTTGCAAACTCGAGTCAAAGAGAAAAGTAAAAATGAATCTCCCAAACTTAGAAATAAGTTTATTTGATATTTTAGAATTATTGGGTGACTATAGAAGGCCTTTCATCGAAGCTGAGCAAATTTTCTTGGCAAATCACATTGTTTTATGTGGATACAAATACCGTACCGATCGAGAGATCGTTATTGTTTCCTATGTGACACAAACGTCAAAAATTAATGATATACCACATGAAGTTACATTAAAAGTTCAAGTTTCTGAATGTAAGAAAGTTATTTGTTGTCATTGTACGTGTCCAGCCGGGGCAGGTGGAAAATGCAAACACATTTTTGGCTCACTACTTTATGTTAACAGGTAAGCTGTGATTAATAAATATTTCAATTACGTGTGTACACTTAATGTAATATGTAACACTTATGTTACACTTATAAACAATATATCATTTTAGATATCAGATAGAAAATTTACAAGAAGTGAGTTGCACAGACGTAAGACAGAAATGGGGAAAAGTTAAGAAACATTTAAATCTGCCGTATCAAAAAATTATTCCCATATATCAGTATTGTCACTTTAATAAACCCAATGCAAAAATAAAGTTTAAAGTCTCAGATGAATTAAAGAAGACATTCTTTGAAACAATGACTTCAGGTAAGAGAATTATAAACCTTATTTTTTGATTTGTTAATAATTTCTGTTTTCATTTAACTCACTTGCATATATTATTTTAGCAAAACCAAACTCTGAAAGTGCAATTCATATAAGTAGAGTACGCCAAACAACAAAATGCATGAATGTCATTATAATTAATAATAATGAATTCATTGAACTCGCCAAATCTTTGTTGAGTGAAAATAAAATTCTGCCAGATCCACCTACAATCGACATCTCGTCGGATTTTTATTGCAAATGTGTTCAAGTAACAAATGAAGAAGCTGTGAACATTTTTGTAAAAACAGTAGGTCAAAATAATTCTGTGTGGCACGAAGAGAGGAAAAAAAGAATTACTGGTAGTATTTGCTACGAAATTTTTACGTATTGTACAAATAGAAATCCTGACTGGGAAAAAAAAGTATTCAGAATTTTCAATTCCGATTTTAAAGGAAATGATAACACTAGATATGGAATCGTCAATGAAAGCGTAGCATTAAAAATTTATAGCAAACAATTTGGTTTTAAAATTTCAAAAGCAGGTTTTTTTGTACATCCTAAAGTTCCTTGGCTGGGCTACAGTGCAGATGGCATAAACGTTGAACAAAATTGTTTGGTAGAAGTTAAATGCCCTGTTGATGGAAAAAAAATGTCTGCAAATCTGTTGTTGCAACATTTGCCATTTTTGAGTGTTGGAACTGATGGTTCAATAATTTTAAAAAGTAATCACAAGTATTATGGACAAATCCAGCTTGGTATGTTACTTTTAGGGCTGTCAAAATGTCATTTTATAATTTTTAGTTCTTTTGATGATACTATTGTTGTTTTGGAAGTATTGTACGATAAGGACTTTGTTTTGAATATGTTTTATTCGTTACATAATGCTTACTTTTTAAATATTTTACCAGTATTAGAGAAAAGTATGTTGAGTTGAAAAGTTTGTTAAGTTAAGTAATGTTTGTTCATAATATTTTAGAATAATAAATCAAAATAAAAATACAAAATATCTTATTATTTTTATTCATCATAAGCTATAAATTTATCTGCACTCAATATGGGTGTCTGTAAATTTGTGAGTGCGCATACAACATTCATAATTAAGTCAATATAAGGTATGATTGTAGTTTCTAGAGGTAATCTTAAAATATTAAATTTTCTGATTCGTTGAATTTTTCTCTCTACATGAACTCGAGCTGATGCTATATCTCTATTTGATGTTGACTGTTGAGGAGTAAATTGAGAATTTTTTCTGAGAAATGGAGGTCTAATTAACTTTATGCCCAGCTCAGCGCATTCTTTATCAATTAAAAATCCTTTATCGACCATCACTGCATCCACACCTCTTTTAAGTCGGTCCAAGAGTCTTGAGCGTAGAAAGATTTGTTTATCTGACACTCTTCCTCCATAAGCTTTACTTACAAATGTAGTCAATCCAGACGGTGCAACTCCAATCATGAACTTAACGGTATGATTGCACTTGTACAAAGAGTAGGTTGGGATTCTACATTTTAAACATTTTGTTTTCATTGTAGTTATTTCTAAACAATCTAACACTACTCTTGTCATCTTGTATTTGGCAAAGCACTTGGGCATATTATCTAGAATTTCAGCCTTTGACGGCCACCTTATTTGAGGTGAAAGAATTACATACAGTTCTTGAAGGCAGTGAATAAAATATTTTTTACATAATGTAACACTTATTTTGAAGAAATAACTAATTAAAGTGTTAGAAAAGTTTTGCTTCAGTTTCATGAGGGTCAAAAGAATACCATCTTTGACAGGTAACCGGATATATCTTTTTTTGAAATTTGAGCGAAGAACTTTAACACATTTCACCAAGGCTTCTAACTCTGCAACTGATTGTATCCCACAAAATGTTTTTAGAGCCTCATCACTATCTAAAAGTTTATGCACTATTGATGGCTCTTCCACTACATCTGTGCAAGTTCCTTTGTCCACTTTCAATACTGATTCTGTACTAGTTTCTTTATCTATTTTCCATGGTTGACATACATCTTGCTCAAAATGTTCAATTTCTTCAGTGATAGGATCATTTTCTGTCTGTGGTGATTGAAAATCTTGGAACGAATCCTCTGCATTTTTTTCAATGACTTGGTTGTCTTCTATCAATCTGCTTGAAAAATTTAAATACATTAGTATATTGAGAATCAATAATAATAGCCCTAAGTAGTATTACTTGATACTTACATGTCTGTATTCTGCTTTTTATTTGATCTTTGTTGGATTCTTTCCAAACGCTCTTTGATCAATTGTGTGTTTTTCTTTCTTTGAGTCAATAAAGTTTGTGGTAAGTTTTTTGAAGGGATAACCCCTTTTTTCATTTTTTTCATACCCCCATCTGTAAATAAAAAATCATTATTTATCTGAGATAGTTTGATACCAAGTATATGCAAAAAAAATTTAATTTAACGTACATACCCACTTTTGATGGAAAAAAATCAAAATCATCAAAATGTGCAGAACAAACTTTTGTATGTGGACTTAATTTTTTCAATTTTAATGCGATCCACCATTTTTTAAACAATTTTTTGTCCTTTGGTGGACGGTAGTAACGAACATTTTCTCCCTGAATGTTTTGGCAATGTGGAACGCCACAATAATTAACATTTTTTTTCTGCGTCATCGTATTTGTTTATACAAACTTGTGTATTTTACACGAACTTAAATACGAACTTGCGTATGCTTCAGCTGCAAGCAGACGTCTTAGCATACACCTACCCTCAAACTCCAGTCTCCGACAAGATTTATAATATACGATAATTTAAAATTGGAAGAAGTTTACAATAAGATTTTTTTTATATAAATTTGATGTCACATAAACTTTGATTTTCAATTAAATGTCATGCAAATATCACTTGGGATAATTTGCAATTAATTAATTTCATCATTTTTGCGTGCTATTTTCGGGATTTTCG
>CACVKI010142016.1:0-31795 GCA_902732785.1 Trichogramma evanescens | reverse complement strand
ATTAATTTTTTTGCTTGACATCGTATCGTATTATATTACATGCATTATTTTCATTGAAATGACTATTTTTTCGTTATTTTATATTGCTATTGATAGGAAAAATAAATTTAAAAAATTTACAATAATCACTATTAAAATTTAATCATATCTAAGAATATTAAATATTAACAAATATTGCTCAAGAATTACTAAGAATCTTAAATACTTGCAAATAAAAAAGTCCGAATTCATACAAAGATTCTTTAAATTTATTTACTAGTATTTAAATATATTGCTTAAAGTTAAGAATTCTTCGCTAACATTTGGAATATCTTCCGCCAGGGTTCTGACTGTAACATTGCAGAGGCAGCTATACTGTTTGGTACGCTTTGTGATAGCATTATAAATAACACAACAATAGTGCGCGATAAGCGGCTGCTTGTCTTTTTTTTCAACTTACGGTAGGCAACCGCTAACTTGTGGAATTCAAAATTACACGAGATAAATAATTTGGATATTGAATCAACCTTATAAGTTGCTCGTTATATTTAGTTTTATTGAAAACTGTTGATGGTGACTGAAAATGACATTCGTGCGGATTTAACCCCAATCTTCACTTGTCTTAAAATGGACAAGGATTCCAGCTCGGAGTGAGTAATTTCAATAAGTTTACCAAGATAAAATATTTATTAAAACCAATGCTGCAGGATTCAGGTAGCTGGTACAAATAAACAAGAGGAGGTTAATATGCCGGAGGTAGTCGCAGGATTGAAAATGTTAGCCGTAGACTTACCGGACGGAGAATCACCTCCTGAACAAAATCAAAGACGATCTTCTAGGAAGAGAAAACCAGTAGATCATTTAGACATGTCAGCCTTAAACAGAAGGTATTTTTGTTTATTGTCTTATTATACTCTGACATTCGGTACCCTAACTTTTCTTTTCTATGTTTTTATTCTTTCAGATGCAATACAAGACCAAGAAAAAGGACCTTTTCTGAAATGGAAAGTGAAGAACAAATCAAAGAGTATTATTTAGATAAGACTGTTAAAAAACATACTAATTCTTTAGAAACTATCTTTGAAGAAAAAGAAGACTCTAATCAGACGACAAACTGTATGAGTGCTAAACGTTTTAAAAGAATGATTCAGTTTAATTCTCAACCTACAGAATCCAAATTAAAAAAGAGACGAGATAAAATCAAGAAAATTTTTGGCTCTAAAATTGGTTTCAAAAAAAGAAAAGTCTCCATGCAATCTTTACTTGATAAACTAAATAGTTTACAAAGTGATATACCTTTGAATACACAAAAAGAAACAAAAGTTTGTAAATAATTTCCCAGAACAAGTACTTAAATTTAAGTCTCACTTGGATCAAAAGTAAGTTATTCTTATTTTTGAAACATCCATTACAGGTTAGCTGAAAAAATTGAATAAAACTTTTCACATTGAATTAACTATTCTGATACAATCTTCTCTAGAAATGATTTATTATTAAGTTTCTTGTTTATGCTTTGTAATTTGATTTATTTCAAGTACTCAATAATCGTTTGACAATACAAATTGTATAAAAATGTCTGAGATTATAATTTGATTGTTATATTGCACTGATGAGTATTTCTATGTGCTAATAAAATTGGTGAATCTGTGCAAAATACCACTCAAGATGATAAGAGTTTAGGATTATAGATACATTTCTCAAATTATAATTGTGCAAAGAAATCAAATGTCAATGGTTTTTTTTTTTTTTTTTTAAGTAAAAACTATAAAAAAATAAAATTTATATTTTGATATGTCTATGATTATCATAACAAATTATTTAATCTCAAAGATCTTGGGTAATATTGCATGAAATTGCATCTTCAATACATCCACCGTAAGATTGTATAATTTCTCTATTTTCTTGATCATTTAGACTTTCAAAAGGGATGCAGGCACAACGGTGTTGTTTTGATTCAATGTTATCATATAGCATTCGAGGAACACCTATCCAATCTCTTGAAATTCCTCCGCTATGGAAAAAAGTTCATTATTATTTATATTAATTGCAAAATGAATAATAATTGTACCTATTTTTTGAACACCAAACTCTAGTTCCAGTTTCAGGACTCCATTCTACATTACATGGAGGGAATTTTACTTTTTTTTTCTCTTCAATGATATTTTTTTCTTTTGCTAAAAGAGCTCTGTGTTCTACAATAAGATTTTCTGCAGTTGGATTTCCCCATTTATCATAGTATCGTCCAATTAATTTACCTTAGAAAATTTCAATATTTAATTTCTCTGTAGAATTTTAGTATGCATTCAACAGTAAGGAGATTATCCATTTAATTCAAGTACATATTTAAAATAGGAAATAAAATAGATATGTTTTTGTATCATTTACCTTTATATAGGTAAGTTTTTTTATAAAACTCTACCCATTCTAACAAAGATAAAATTTGTTTATTAGTCAAGGATGAAACATCATCTGAAAGTCCAGTGTCAGTAAAATCACCGGTAATGAATGCTGCAGAACCATCCAATCCTGTTTTAAATCATTAAATCATCAAGTTTTGATTTAGATTAAAATTACTGTTTTTCAAGTATTGGTCATTTACCTGTGAATGCATGGTAAGACTTATTTGGTCCATAATGCTTAGCACCACTTGTTACATCAAAAACTTGTCCCAATATGGCTAGGTACAAACCATCTTCTAAATTTACGTATTTTTTAAGTGCACTTAGATCATATAAATCATCACCCTTTTTATTGCGAGTATTTTCAGGTACCACAGTTAGCATATCTGCAGTTTCTATAGTATTGGGTCTAACATTTATATAATAAGGTTTGATATATTTTTCTATACAAGTAAGTTTATCATTAGAATACAACACGTAAAGTGTTGATGTAAATAAAATTATCCAAATATACTTTGATAACATATTAAAAGCTCGAAAAATACTGTCAATTAATATTTTTTTTTTATAACAACTTTAGCAACTACATTAAACAGTAAAAAAACATCGTTGCGATTTGTCGTAAATCAAAAAGGCATGTTTGCTCTGCTGTCATTTACAAGTATAAAAGTGTAGGAAAAATTGAGCACATGACACGACCGCAGAGAGCAGACTGAGAGTTGAGACAGCAGAGGACAATAAAGGAGGTAACTCCATCTGCTGGAATAGTTTTGCTATTATCACATATCTCTGTCAATCCTGAATCCTAATTCCAGCCTTCGCCGTAATAAGTGTGAATGTGAATAAATGATATCTGGACTCTTGTAGAGTCCAAAGTGCTTACTATTTGTCGTAAGAAATATAATATAGGTAGTTATTATCACAGATTTTAAAGTGAGTGAAAGTGAAAAAACATAAACTTATTGATTGATTGTATAAATATTATTAATCGTTATTATAATTATGTGGTATCGAGCCGTAGAAAATATTTGACCGAGTCACCGATTTAAATGCCCAGCCCTCAAGTTTTTTTCATTAAAATCATTGATTACAAATTAACATTATTATCATCTTGCGTTATCTCATATTTTATTACAATAATCATAATTGAGATATTTTAAATGTCATTTTTTTCAACTATAATATATATTAATGAATATTTTTAAAATTTTTCATGAAATGATTTTTGAACATTTTTTTATTTATTAAAATACCTATACTTTAAAAAAAAATATTTTTGTTTAAAGTTATATTATGAAGATTAATTCAACATAAATATATATTTCTACTAAATTTTTTGTCATTAATTATTATTTAGTTGTATGAGACATCATAATAATTGTTATTAAACATTTAAATCCATTAATTAAATTTCTATTGATCATACTATAGTATCCAAAATGCCAAGTTCCAATCTTTATGCAATAAACTGTGATGGACGAGTATTTTCACTTAGTACTTCTGGTAGCATGTGGAAAGAGTTTATGTATCTAGGTCTTGAATTTAAACAACTATCTGCTGTTCCACATTTTATGTGGGCTATTGGTGGAGACCGACAAGTTTATGTACATGTACACGGTCTTGATATTCCAATACGAATTAAAGAAGAAACATATGAAAATGAAGTAGGTATTGATAGAACTCTTGCATTTTGTAAAGTATAAAATTTAACTACTCTATTTTGTTTTTGCAGAGATGGCTACCGTTAGAAGGCTTCAGTGGTAGACTTTTACCAACTGATAGGTATCATTTTTCCAATCAAGATGGATCTGTTGATCGCAGTCGTGATAAAGTCAAGTTACCATCAATGGCCTGGCAGTGGGAAGGAGATTGGCAAATTGAAACTACCTTGGATGGGCAACCACTAGATCACGATGTAAGAATCTTAATGTAGTAAATTGGAATTCTTAATTTCATTTTTGAAAACATTAAGATTCATTTTTTATAATAGGGTTGGACATATGCGGTTGATTTTCCTGCGACATATGGCGTAACGAAGCAATGGAAATCTTGTGTAAGAAGGAGAAAATGGGTACGCTACAGAAGATATAGTGCCATGAACTCTTGGTGTGCTATTGCACCTCTTCACAAAGATGCTACCAAAGTAAATATAAGAATACAAGGTTTTTATTTATTGAAGTTTAATAACCATGTAAAATTCCAGGAACCTTTCATTGATGTTTCTATTGGAGGTAATCAAATACCTGGTGGAAATCCTGGTGACCTAACAGTATGGGCTGTTACTGCACATGGAAGAGTTAAGATAATTTTGATAAAAATCATATGAAAATTGATAAAGTAAAATAATAATTTTAAATTAGGTCATGTTTAGAGTAGGGGTCAGTACAACATCTCCAGAGGGATTGAGATGGAGTGCAATTAAAATGAACCCAGGTGACGAATCCTTACAAATAAGTGTAGGAGTTACTGGTTTAGTTTGGGTAACTTTATTAAATGGAAAAGCTTTAGTAAGAACAGGTGTTTCTAGAGAAAATCCAATGGGTAAATCTATATTTATTACATTTTTACCCCATTTTTTATTATAACATTTTTTACTGGTACAAGAAAAATTAATTTTGATTCTTTCAAAAATTGCAGGTGATGAATGGGCAGTAGTAGAACCACCTCAACCACATTTACGTTTAACACAAGTAAGTGTTGGACTTGATGCAGTATGGGCAATAACTCATGAAGGAAGTGTTTGGTTTAGAAAAGGAATTAAGGGAGAAATGAGTGGTATATGTGAACAATTAGCTGTTGGAACAGGTTGGGTTGAAATGTCTACAAAAATGATATTAGTGTCTGTAGCTCCTAATGATCAGGTATCTATAAATTACTACCTATTAGGAAAACTCATTCTTCTATAGTTATTCACAAATAGAATTTTATCAAAGGTATGGGCAATAGGACATGAAGATAGATGCCTTTATTATAGAAGCGGTATTGCAAGATCAGAATTAACTGGTAAAAAATGGAAAGCCATTAATGCACCTTTTCAATTAAGTAGAGCTAATAGTAGTGCCAGCATGTCATCTAACAGTAAATACAGTCTCTGTGGAACTCCTAATCAAAAAAATCAAACATTTGGTTCCTTGGTAAGGAATCATCAAAAATCATTTCAAATAATTAATTATTTAATTTACAATTAATATTTTAATGCAGCAAAATCAGAAAACTCTTTGCTCAAATGAGAATGTAATTAAAGAATGGGAAGAACAATCAAGATCTGCTCCTGGACCAGTATCCTTGAAAAATTTTGAAAATCATGAATTGCCTGAAAATACAATACAACAGTCTATTAAGAAAAAAATGTATTACAGTAAAAGCACCAAGTAACTACCTTATTTTACTCAATTAAATTTTAAATACACATTTTTTAAAGTATATTAACTGTTATAGCTCTACAGGATCTCAAGAATCAAATGAAATTGACTGCAATAGTGTGGCTAATATTACTATATCAAATGAAACATTAAATAAAAGTGGAGAGTCAATAGTTGTTAAAGGAAAGGGCATGAGTAGCACAGTCAAAGTAACTTTTTTTTATTATAAAAATCAAGCAGTATTATTGAAATTACAATGAAAAATTTTTACCAGATTAATCCAGGCTCATGGAGTCCTGTTCACTCAGTTGGTTCAATGGTTGGAGCTGAGGCTCATCCAGAAACTGATGGTTCTATATTTGATCCAGATTTAACTGGTGATTCAAGTGTTTTTGGAGAAGATGAAAGTGCAGCTGCTATTTATTGGGCTGAATATGAAATGACATGGGTCAAAGTTGAAGCTGGTGCTTGTTTAGTGGACCTTAACAATCCTCCTAAATGGTATGATAAAATTTTCATAATACATGAAGTACAAAATGAAAGATTGACATAATTTACGGATAAAAATTGTCTAGGCTTGCTGAAACTAATGGTTCAAATCAAGTGGAAATTATAGAAGAATGGAGAATAAACATTTTAAATGAACTGAAAAACAGATTGAAAGGAATTGATTTTGATGTTGACTTGTGCGAAAAAGCAATTGAAAAGTTTGTGAATAATGTTTTAAAGATATAAAAAATATTGAGTTTACTTACAATATGTCATTTTTTAGATCTTCATGGGTGAAAAATGGCGAAGCTAAATGTAAATTGAAAGGTACATCTTTGTTTGAAGATTGTATTGTTGAATTAGAATGGATTAGTAGTGATGTTGGCACGCTGGATTTTGGAACTTTAACAATTTTAAATACAGATGGTGCAACAACAATGGTATAAAATGAAACTTTTAGATTTGGAGAAATATTTTTCACATCTATATTCGTTTTATCTGATATTTTCATTCCCTAGGTTCAGTTTTCTATATCAGAAGTTGTATGCATTGTTTGCTGCAGTGAACCAGGGTTTCCAAGATTAGCTATTTATACACCTCGTCTAAATAATTGTAAAACGTTACGATTACAATTCAGCAGTGATACTGAATTAGAAGATTGGATGGCTCATTTGACATCTGGTAAATAGAGTCTTTTATTCGTAAAAATTTCCCAGAAATGATATTTTAATTTTTTTTTTTATATAATTCAGTTTCTTGTAAAATAAATAATGCTTATGGAAGACCAAGCTCAAAAGCTATTTGGGCTACAACTGCTTTAGGAGACGTTTATGTACACGATCCCGTCTTAACAGAGGTAGTATTAAGTATAATTGCTTCATTATATGTTATGTTAATCGAATATTTTGAACTAGGAAAATCAATATGCAAATGGTATATACATTCAAGAATTGAATACCGCCAGTAAAGCGCTACCTTTCGAAAGTATTTTACAAAACGGATTTAGTCCAGGTTGCACTCTACACGTTACTGTATGCATTCATGACGATGCAGATAGGTAAAATCTATAAAATTTAATTTATTATCAGAAACATCTGTTCTAAATATATATTTTGATAACGTGTTTTAGAATATCTTTAAATCTTGTTTGTCATTCTACAACTGTAAATAAATACAAGCAAATTGTGGATACAAATGATGTAGCCCTTCATTTCAATCCAAGACTTAGTGAAAACATTATTGTTAGAAATACATACCAAAATAATAATTGGGGAGATGAAGAAAGAAATGGTGACAGTCCAATAAAAGCTGGATCCAATTTTTCATTGGTTTTAAATTGCGAAGAAAGAGGATATAGAATTTTTATTAATGATACAGAATTTACCTATTATAATCATAGAATTAATCCAAAAAATGTAACACATTTACGTATAAAAGGCAAAATGACTCTTTGCAGTGTGCTTTATAAATCACCATCTGTACGTTGAGCAATTTATCAAGTATACAACAATTTTGATCGTTCGTTGAGTTTCTGCTTTTATAATTTCAGGTAATTATCGAACCTATGTCTATGTTTTGGAGACAAATTGGAGGCCACTTGAGAAAAGTTGAAACTTGCAATACAAATGTAACTTGGGGTATTGGCTATGACAACACTGCTTGGGTCTATACAGGGGGATGGGGAGGTACTTCCTTAAAAGGTAACGATTTTTTATCAAGAAAATCTTAAATGAGAATACATGATGAAGATTATGTACTTTTTACAGGATTAGACTTTGGCAGTTCAGGTGTTAATACTATGATCGATACCCACAATTATTTTGTATACGAAAATCAGCGTTGGAATCCAATCACTGGTTTTACATCTCATGGCTTGCCAACGGATAGGTACATGTGGAGTGATGCATCGGGACGACAAAAACGTACGAGAGAGAATACAAAACTGCTTTCGTGTCATTGGCAATGGGTAAATGATATTTTTTTCTCAATGTGATGCGCGCAACTCACTTTAAAGTAAAAATACTCAACATTGTGCTGTGGGTTCTGTACATTTAGGTATCAGAATGGATACTCGATTTTCATACTCCAGGAGGGGTCGATCGAGATGGCTGGCAGTATGCGACCGATTTCCCATCTCAATATCACGGTAAAAAGCAATTCACCGACTATGTGCGAAGGCGTAGGTGGTTTCGTAGATGCCAACTGACAACTAGTGGTCCTTGGAAAGAATTGGGTAACACAAAGCTAGTTGACGTATCTTTATTCGTAAGTGTTTTCTCAAATCGTTGATTTATTTTGTATCTGTTGTATTTTTACATTTTTCGTGCATTCTTTTTTCAGAATCAAAACAACGCTGATTCCGAATGTCCCATTCACGTGTGGGCTGTAGCTCCTAACGGCGAGGCATTGTTTCGCCGAGGCGTTTCGGAATCGTGTCCAATGGTAAAACAATTACTAATTTTTATTTTGTTAAACTGCTTGGAGAAACAACCCAATGAAAATGTTCTTATAGGGTGTTACATGGGAGCATATACCTAGCGATCAACCATTAGTTAGTATTTCTATTGGCCCTAACCATCAGGTTTGGGCTATTGGAAAAAATGGATCTTCTTATTGGAGATTCGGTATTTCAGAGAGCAAGCCAACAGGTCAAAATAATTTAAAAAAATTTTTCAATTTGTATAATTTGACTTTTGCTTATGATAATCGATATTTTAGGTGAATCTTGGCAAAATGTCGAACCCCCTTCTGGATCGCATTTAAAACAAATTGCCGTCAATGAAAATGCCGTATGGGTTTTAGACGACTCGGGAAAATTGTCAGTTCGGCGAGAAATACAGCCAACGGTATTTCCAGAGGGTACTCATTGGCAAACTCTACCAGCAATGACTAATGATCCCATTCACATTGGTAAATGCATAATTACTACTTTTAAACGTCAAATTGAATATTGTAACTTTTTTTAGTTGAAAATGAACCTATTTTTTAAAACATGATTTAAATTTATTTGAAACAGGTGATATTACAGAATTTTCAATACCTTCGACTATACGTAATTTTCCTTCAGAGCTGTTACGTTGTTCGTAGGCCAATCTTAAATAATAATTTTACCCTTTTTTCTTTTCATCTAATTTCATTTTTTTTTGTTATCATATCATATTAATTAAAAATTTTATTTATTTTAAAATTGTAAAGAAAAAATTTTAAAATTCGTTCTCAGGTGACTTCTTTTCTTACAGATGTATCGGTTTTAAATACTAAACAAGGATTTCGGCACATATCCGTTGGACTTATGTCTAATCAAGTGTGGGCTGTATCTGGAGCCGGTATAGTTTGTCGAAGAATTGGTATTACTGACTCAAATCCAGCTGGTTCTGGTTGGGCTACCGGCATTGGGGTAAGCTCATTCACTTTTACAGAAAAAAAATGTTTTTTTCGATCACCTATTTGATTCACATACTTTTTTCACTTAGGCCAATTGGCAACAAATTAGTGTTGGAGGTCTCGTGAATGATCCACGATGAAAATTCGGTAACAAGACTTATGAATAGATGTGATGTTTTCTACTATTACTGTGCGTGTTGTTCAATAGAAATTCATCGAGCTACTTTTTCGATTTTTTCCAAGTTTATTAATATATATAAGTATATACTTGCAAGGTAAAATATTAATCATGTATAATACATTTAATTTGAATCTCTTGTAGTCTAGTCAGAACTAATTTTATATTACCAATTATGTGTAAAACATAATTCAAAAACTAATAAGCAGCTTTTGTCGCTGACCTAATGGTCAAGAAAAATGATAAAAAAACTTACTTGAACTTCTTATTTTTAAATCATCTTTGTCGGTTACCTCTAAAATGTCGAGAACACTTTATTGTGATTGATCAGGAGAATATGAGCATATTTTTTACCGTTCACTTTATTAGAAAATGAAAAAAAATCTTAAATGCTTTACACAGTTAAGGATAATTTTTTTGTTATTGCATAGGTGTATTTATTCCTTTACATAGAATCTCAGTAGTAACTTAAAATAAGACTTTTGAACAATGGTACATTAGGAGTGACGCACTACCTTTCTTTTTAACAATGTGATCTCAAAGTAGTATTTTTCGTCTAATTTCTCATTACTGATTTTTACTTTAAAGTTTACATTATGCTCTTAATCATTCCACGATTTTTGGCTAGTGAATATATTAGTTTTCAGATAGCTACTAATAATATTTTGAGTTATATCTCCTCAACCAAATTCACTTGCATTTATGATGAATGTTAATCTTTATGAGAATTCTCAAAAATATTTTTTCTTCATTCAATATTGTATTTAATACCAGTAATATATATTCAAAGAATCGCTGAGACTTGAATTATTCATTATGTATGCTTGGGCATTATAATTATTATAATCGATCATAACCAACATCATTTATTTTGGTTGGTATAAAATTCTGTTTATAAAGATATATTTAAATATAAGTCTATTTGGTTATATGAAATAAACATCTGTACAGTTAAATTGTTATACTTATTTCTTTTTTACAGTTGCATTAAATTTATATTTGAATAGCTCGAATGCAGCACGCTTAAGTACATATTTACACAAAGATACTGTGTCTATTTTTTCATTATATGAATCATTGGGCATCTATTTACATGAATAATACAATCCACAAAAATGTTTTTCTACAGTTGACTTGCACAATTTGATAATTGGGATTATAAAACGATGAATTCGCACAGCCCGTCATTATCAAAAAACTTAGTAAATTAAAATAATTTATATGTTTACATTCACACCCGCTCAGACGTCCCAAATGTAATCTTAAATATTTTAAATTAACGTTACATTTTTTTGCTAATGTACACATTGAGCGAGACTTGTAAAGCAAGCTGCTCGGTTTTTTGTGTTTTTTTTTTCCGAATTATAAGTCCCAAACAATTCATTCAACTTAATCTATTATAATTCGCGACTAACAGGAAAAAATTTTACGTAAACTTTGGATCCAATGAGCACCTATCGAGGTTCTTAAGTGATAAGATATAGTGGAAAAAATAAACGTTCCTCACTTATTTCTCTGTTTTTGTTTTGAAACGGGACCTGTTTTCAAAACAATTGCAATCATGAATCATTCAATACGGTAAAAAAATCGAGCCCCAGTCTCTTAATAATTAATTTTTTTTTTTGTAACTAAAAGTTTTCATTTTTTGGTAATACTGCTGATTCGTAAGACATCATCTCGATTGCTGTGGATGCAATTTCACATCAACATTTTGAAATTGTTTGAACTTGATCAGCGTATTTACGAGCTAAATTTTCGGCTTCCAATCGATCTCGTTCGCCTTGAGCGCTGTTGTGCACTCCATAAAAGAAGTATATACAAAATCCTGGAAAACAATTTATAAATATAAAACCCTTAGATCAAACTAATTATGTGCCTGTAACCGATCTTACCGATAATCATCCAAACCAAAAATCTTATCCACGTATAAAAGTCGAGTTGAAGCATCAAGTAGAGATTAATGAGTATACTCAAACAAGGTATTAATGGAACTAAGGGCACCTGAACACAAAATTAATAATCATTTTTTGAAATTTACTGTCATTATGAAAAGCTTTGATTTTATATAGTACTTTGAACGATAAATCAGATTCTTGAACCGGTTGCCTGCCGATCGTAGCCGCTACAAGAATAGCCAAAAGCACGAATATGGCGAATATGAATGATGAAGCGTCTCCTTCGAATACATTGAAATTGTTCACGAGTAAGCCAACGATGAAGACGAGAATACCTGTAAGCATTCGAAAACATATTTATGTATAACGTGTATCGGACAAAATAAGTAGGGTTTGCAGATGATAGAATCATACTGAAAATCAAAACTCCGTATTTGGCTGTTAAAGTGGAAAAATCGCTGGGTTCTTTTTGATTGTGAAGATTGAGTATCTGCTTAAAGTAACTACTCGAAGTTGAATAAGGTTCAGTTACTTCAGCAGCATATGGCTTTGAGCTCGACTCTTCTCTTTGATACCTTGAAAGTTATATCGTAAAATTACTTTTTGATCTTTTGTTGAGAAAAAAAAATGCAAGGCTTACCTGAGAATCAGAACCGAAACGGCGACTATCGTGTAAGCAAGCAGAGTTCCAATAGACATCATATTAATCAGCTGCTGAAGATCGAATAGTAAAGTCATTATCCCTAGAAAATTGAAAAAAATCGTAATATTGTGCGCAAATAATGGGGTACGCAATGAGCATTGAAACAAATTGTATGTACCTGTTAGAACCCCCGAGAGTACAGTGCCGAGGACAGGCGTCATAGTTCGTGGATGAACTTTGGCCAGGAATTTGAAAATGACACCGTCGCTGGCCATGGCATAGAGCACTCTTGGCAGTGGAAACATTGCCCCCAACAGGCTGGTACAGAGAGCAAAGATCGCGCCTATGTTGACGATCCACTTGATGGCGGGCCAGCCGATCTGATCGTAAACGTGAGGAAATGGCGCCAAAGGGTCCTGCAGCAGTTTAGCGCATGATTTTTATGTGCCGTACGCGTCAATCATTGCGCGCATTTGTAGTGTCGGTGTCGAACTCTTACCTGGGCGTAGTAGGGCCACATCATCGTGAGTACGGTCGAAATACTGAAATAAGCCAGAAAAATTATGGCCAGAGAGAAGACGATGGCGAGGGGTATGTTGCGCTGAGGATTTTTGGCCTCCTCGCCAGTAGTGGCGACCGCGTCGAATCCGACAAAGCCGTAGAAGCAGATGGCTGCGCCCTCCATGACACCCTTGATTCCGAAGGGCATGAAACCACCGTTTCCTGGATTGGTTACGTTCGCGGGTATGTCGCTTGGATCGATGAACCAATTGTTCGTGTCCGCTGGAAATTTCCCCAAATAAAATTTCGCGGTTGGAAAATAAAATTCAAAATTAAGAAAAAAAATGAAAGTAATCGCTCGAACAATTTGTTTGTCAATGCTTTTTAAATTTCTATTAGAATGATTGCAAAATTATGGAATATTTATGGTAACTCCAGCCAAGAATGAATACGGTAAAAAAACCCATTGCAATCTCGAGCAAGCAAATTGTATTGGAAACAAATCTTTGTTGATTAACTACTTGATGATCGTATCACAGTGGAGAATCGGCGTGTTCCAAAGAGCGCGTTAGCTACAAACCGTCCAGTGCCAAATATTGTGAACGTTATTGAAATCGTATAGTAGTCCTGATACGTGGATCGTTTTTTCAATTCTATACGGGTCGTAACTTAATCTCGTCGTAGTACGACGCACCCGAACTTATAATTACTTTTTTTTCGCTTCGCTCTCGAACTCCGTGATCTTTACGAAGTTGCTTCGTTCCAGCTCGTATCCTTTATTTTCAAGACGTTCGTTGACGGACGGAGCGCCAGACGCTAATTAAATTTAAAATTGTGCGGAATTATATCCACGCGTGGCATCAATCTCTTGAAGGTCTCAGTGAAAAAAACGAAACTAGACTTATCCGCATCGTGATCCAAGAGTACATCGACCACATCGAGCAAGAACTTTTTCATAGCTAATTGCAGCAGTGGTCCAGCCTTTCTTGTCCCGAGTGTCGATCTAACCTTCTTATAATAAGATTGTGTAACAAGAAACTCAAGGTTTCAAAAAAACATCCAAGTCGAAAACATTTTTGTACATATTATTTTGAGGATTTTTCTTCCCCTTTTTACATTGTCTTTTTAAGACATCAACAATTTTAATTATATTTACTATTGCTGTTGATGCGAGCCTTTTTCTTATTCTTTGCGTGTGAAATACTATTTCTTACAAGGGTGAAAAATGAAACACCCACACACGCGTGATATAACGCCTCGGCATCGATTCTGCATTTTTCACGCAGAGTTTTATTTATAAATTAAACTAGAGCTACGTGTATTTTGTTTCAATAATTTATAGTAAAAAAATACCTTTGATAATGCCAGATACAACGATAATCGATATCGTCACCAAATTGATGGTCGTGAAAATGTTGTTGAGCATCGAGGACTCTTTGACCCCCACGCTAAGAAACAAAGTCAACAAAATGACCATGCCCATGGCGAAGAAATCGGGATATTGGGACAAAAACGATACGCGAATCGGCATGGCTCCGTGCAAAGCTCTCTCGATCGTGTAATTCGTGAGTACGTCGATGTAACTGCTCACACCCCTTGCCATGCTCGCTGTGCCTGTAAGATATTTAAACAAGTGAGAATGCGGCGGCTTTGTCATTGCGACGTCGGAATAATACGCCTCGCTGTTAATGGCTTACCTATGACATATTCTAATATCAAATTCCATCCGATCACGAAGGCGATGAATTCGCCGACCGTCACGTAGCTGTATACGTAGGCTGAACCGGCTTTCGGTACTCGTGAAGCAAATTCAGCGTAACACATCCCTGCGATCGTAATTGAATTATGTACTCTGTGTTTGCTTGATTATTGTCTTAGTACTATTAACTTTTAAGTCTTATGGAATTATTTTTCTTTCACATAAATATTTTCAATCAACAACTTTTAATGGATTGTTTGGCGCACCGATATTGGGGCGTTTATTGAACTCTCGTGTAATAATTTGGCCACATAATATTTTAATTCCAAAATATTAAACGTGATTACTTTTTGCAGTCTTTACATTAAATATTTATTTTACTTATTTTTCGGAACATAAATTTTTATGAGGTATAATTTTCATTCAGTGATATAAAGTTACATTTTTTATGAACAATTTTTCGCAGAAAATTTTTTTTTCATCCGAGCTGATAAACAAAGATAAAAGGCAATATCAGTTTTATCTGTGGCCTTTTCATCGTATTATCATACTATGTATCCATGCGCGAGGCTCATTAAAAAAATGAAGTGGAAGATGCTTACCAGCGAAGGCGGAGGCGATCGCCGCTATGAGAAAAGATATGCAGACTGCCGGACCAGCCGTCTCCTTGGCCACGCTACCGGCCAGGACGTAAACGCCGAGACCGAGGGTGGAACCGACGCCCAGAGCCGTGAGGTCGATCAACCCGAGGACTCGAGCCAGCTCGCTCTTTCCAGCTTGGTCGTCGTCGACGCGCCGCCTCGACAGGGCCCTCCACAGTCTCCTGCAAGTCATTTTTTTTCCTTCTGCCTCTCGTTGCTTCGCCGACTTTTGTTCTTCGAGTTCTTTTCAATGGGTGCCTGCTGCTTGTTTCACAGAGTCACGAGTATCCCTCGCAAAATTCCAAACACCGGTGTAACAATTTATCTTTAACAAACAACATTTTAAGATCATTTAGTAATGCTATAGAATTTTCGTCAGACAGTGTAAACAATAGCAAATTGTTTCAAAGTTTAAATAAGGTTTAAAAATATGTTATAGCACGTTTCGATAAAATTCTTTGAAAATTTTTTCATTTCAAGAGCTACAAAGTTATGCAACTAACAAGGTTTTTGTTATAATTTTTTTATGCATTTTTATTTACATATACATCATTCCAAGTATGAACTTGAGCGACATCATTTTAATCAACTTCGACGTTTTTTTCTTGCTTCGCTCGACTTTAACGGTGCGTATCTAGTTCACTTCCAAAGAGATTGATGCTGTTTCATCATGCTTCGATAATTATTCAGTAATTAAAAATTAGTTTGATATTGCGCGTCCAAGCTCGCACTTGTAATTTGAAAATATTGTTATTCAAGTTAACTACAGCTCGTTATTTTATATAATAATAGAAAATAGTTAAAATAAAGAGGCAAAGCTGCAGACACATGTTTACGATTGAATTTGAATATTTTTTATGATCGCGATTTATATCGGTTCTAAGGAAACTGAAACTTAAAAAATGATCTCCATGTTTTAAATCACCGCACCTACTGCAAGTAAGAATATATTAAATTCTCCTATCCGTCTAGACTAAAGATAATTTGTTACTTTTATTTAAAAGCAGTTCCTAGAAAAGAAAAAAAGTATAAATTATTGAAGTAGCTTCACTTAAGTAGAAAACTGTTTTTTTTTTGTTTTATAACGCAACTCCAAAGCAATAAGAAGGTACAAGGTAGCACTGCATTCTAAAATATTTCAGTTGAATTGAAGTAACCGATAGCTCTGAAAAGAATGGCTGCCACAACTCATTTGGCAAAAATCCAAAGATTCAGAAAAGGAAATCAGGACAATAATGGACTAATTTGTCGCGGCCAAGTCTCTGCAGGTGTATAGCTGTGTACACATATGTACGCGATAGAACAAATCATGGAGACGGAGCGCGGCATTTAAACGCAATAATTAAGTGCCTGTAGTTATTATGCAATTTGATGTTACGTGTATTTAAGGAACAACTCGGCGGTGCTCTCTGGCACGCACGATGTACATCGCATTATGTGTGCAAGTATGAATGAGCCTGCTCGACTCGTGTGCTCTATTATATTCTCTTCTTTTTTTTTATTGACATTGAAGTATGCTGATTTTCATATAGGTCGTTGAGTGCTGATTGCAAGTGGTAAAGCAATTTCATCGGAAACAGAGATTTTTTTCTCTTGATTTTTAATTTAGATCTCGCGACGAATAGTTTAATCAAACATTTCCTGTTTTAGTACAGTTATTTACCACTTTTATTATTGTTGATATTATAATTCAAATTGAGCTTTTAATGACGGTTTCAAATATTTTCGGCAAAAAATGACTAATTTTAACTATCGGGAATTAAAACACCTTCATATTTAGACGTGAAGGCAAAATGTAATGCCGGCATATCGATTGGTAAATTTACTTCGCAATGCCGGATGCTCATGCATGTGAAATAGTTCTTTTACCTACCACCACTTTAATTAAAAGATTTAAAAATTTGGTGGAATTTCAATTATACATCAGTACAACCAATGTTTTAATTATCTTTTGAAGTCAATACGAAATAGTTTGAATTTTTAATAGCTAGATAATGATTAATGAGTCGGAAGTACAAATTACATTGAATGTATGTTTGAAGTGTTGTGAGACGTACAAAAATTATATTTAAAAAGACAATTGTCAACAGAGTTAAAAAAAAACTAACATTGTTCCAGCGAGCCGAGCATTATATAAAATTAGCCAGTACATTCAATGCTCGAAATTTGTAATATTTGTTATGTAAATATTTTGTTTGAATTTAAGGTAAATTATTCGGCATTAAAATTGATCGTTTTTGATCTCTTATTGATTTTTGCAAGACAGCCGAAAAAAGTATCAAAGCTCGTGGTAAATAAAGCACGCGTGTATAGAAATGGACAGGTTACTAGGCCCTCCCCCCTCCCCCCAAAGGAGAATTATAAAACTAATGGCAGCGTCGGAGACGCGAATACGTAATAATACTCAATTTTATAATTTAGTCCGATCATTCGGCACAGTACGATTCAATTTTATTTGGCCAAACGACGATCGGTGTCGTGATAGCGCAGCCATGGCCCACATTTCAACCCAGCTCGAATTCATTTTTGCCATGCCGCTATGAAAGAACGAGTAAAAAAGGTGTTTATTTTCGTTGTTTCGTCGCGACAAGCTATATAATTTTCAATTGTCTCCCCCGCCGCTGCGCGTGTCGTCCATGGCTGAATGTTAAATAATTTGTGTAATTCTAAAACCTGTTCGAGCGTCTGTCTGGCGGTGCTTTTCAGGTACACGTAGCAATGATTCATGTCGGTAGATGCGTGCCTCGGCACACACGGCCACTCGACAAAACACGATTTGTTCCGACAGTCACACAACGATGACGATAATAACGATAATAAGGTTGCCGATTTCAGCGGACCGAATGCATAATCGAACGGACGCGTGCGTACTACGTAGCGTACCGCAATGAAATCTCACACTTATTTTCACCAGGGCCATGTGCGTCGAGGTATCGGTATTATTAAGCTATATGTGCATAATGATAGAGCAACTTGTGTCGATACGCGTCCAGTGCGTCGAGTCGAAAAATTGTGCCTCGGATACGAACAAAAAGGATGTTATACGTGTGCGCTGGCAGTAGTGCAGTTACAGGCAGCGGTGGCACAGCAGAGCCGATTACTACTTGATAAGTCAAGGTTTGCGCCTTGACTGCCACGGTACGCGCTATATACAATCGTGTGAGTGTGTGTGTGTGTGTGTGTGTGTGTGTGTACGTTATACAGACCAAGAGGAGACCGGCTAGCTCGAGTTAGTTCGTGTCATTGGGCGACTCTGTGTGCGAATGTTTCCCCCTTGATGCTCGATCGCGAGAGTCGTTCCGTCGCACTGCAGCCTGTGCGGCATAAGGCCTGTCGATATGTGTGCGTGTATGGGTGTAACGATCTGTACCGGATACTCTACGCTAACGTAAGGAAAAATTTTTGCTTCGTTCCGAAGTTTAACAATTTTCTCTCGTTCAAATGATGTTGTAAAAATAATAAATCCGGAAAATCTCGAAGGCTTATCGCACAATCACGAGGCAAATGTGACAATGTATGACTTTTTTTATTCATTTGCTCGCGAAAAGGCCAATTAAAAAACATTACAAAGAAAACGGGATAATTCGGGCATTTTCGGTCGACGATAGCGCGTGCGCACAATTACTCTTATTGCGTTCATCGCGCTCGATAAAGGTGAAAATAAATCCTTTGTCCGCGCGCGAACTTATCCTTGTGGAGCTTCGAGACAATGATAATGAAACAACAAGTGAGTTATGATTTTCGGACCGACAGACGGACTTTTTTGCGTTGAAAACGTCTCAAGTGAAGCGGAACTATGCTATACATACAAAGAGCCTCTGTCGATTTTCTCGCATACTAAGCAGCGCCGCATTCGAAGACACGTGAATACGAACAGGCGCAAAAGTTAAGCGCTAAATAATTTGTACGAAATAATTGCTTTCGTATTATATGTGCGTCCATCATATAGCAGCAGGCAGCTGCTATACGTACCGCTGTGCGATGTATACGAGCCGCAAGGAAAATCCTCGTCGGGCTATTAACCGTGCAGGTACACGCGCTCGCGCAAGGTTGCGACCTAATTGTTGTCTATAAAGTATCTATACATGCGATATATAATGCACGATGTACACTCGTGTCTATATTATATCGTATAAGATTTCATATTATGGAGCGGAGCAGCAAAAAATGGACAGCTCCATTTCAAAGCGTATAAATCGAAAAGCTGCGAGATTTTTTACGTGGCAAGTACATTTAGAAGAAACGTCGATCATTTGAATGCATATCATACTGTCAGCTGTCACGATCGAAGTCCAAGCAGAGTGCTACGCTGTACGTCGTTAGTTGTAGAGAGAAAAATCGTTCTTATTCAAGTTGTAATTATCCTTTGAAAATGTAAGGTATATAGAGCAAGGGACGATACCAAAAGCACGGAAAAAATTGAAATTATCTTCTACGAAAACTGAATCCGAAAATTGAACTTTACGTAAAATTCGAAGCAGGTGCGACTGTTTTCTTCGATGCTCGAGAATGCGACCGATACTGGAAGTAAAAAAAGTCAGTCACGGTAAGCGAATTATCACAGCGCAATATTTAAGTAAAGTAGCATCTCGGCTGAAGCGAAATTACGGCAATCACAACGAACGCTTAGTCAAAACGTCGAATCAAAGACTCGTAGCAGCTGCCGCAGTTGAAATCGATCGTCGAGAAAAGCCCGCGCGGCGAACGGCTAATTCGGTGCGTGAACGCGTCGCGGGCAAACTGCACGGACTCGCGAGTCGGATAAGCCGCGACGATACTCGCTATAGCGCACGCAGGCGGACTTTATTGCATATTATACGCGACTGTGTGCGTGGGCGCGCCGCGAAACGACGCGATATCGGCGTTAATAACGCCGAGCTCTATATAGGCGCGAACGCAGCCGCACGCACAAAGTCGTACGAGCGAGCATTAATTAGTCTGCGGCGGTGGCTCATCGCAATATACGACTATATAAGACACGGCACGCCGATCGAGCACGGCGTTATTTTAGCGGGCGCAGCGTCGTGTACACGACCGATAGATGTGCATAAGCTCCGATTAAAACGCCTAAGCTCGAGTTATCGTCGATATGCATTGGCTAATGAATGCGATCATCGCGATCATCGACGTCACGTTGTATCGTCGTCGTCGCAAGCCTGCACAAGCTATTATAACGCGATCGGGTACACGTCGGTGCAGTACGCGAGGCGTTTATCAGCAGCGATCGAGCGCGTTACAAATTGTCGGCTCGCATCGTCCGCAACGCGCGCCGAGAGCTATTTGCTCGTGCATATAGGTGGTGCGCGCTGCTGACTGTTGATCGGCGTTACTGACCCTATTATAATCGCGGCGATGATCGCGCTTATATATATTTACGCCGCGCTCGAGTTTACACAAAGCCGCGAGCAGATAAAGGCGCGCTAGTGTTTTATCGGCGTTAATAACGCCGATTGCTTTGTATGCTCAGCATGCATACATTTTGCAGCCGGTACACTGGCAGCTCGACGATATACACGCGCGACGACGCTGCGAAAGAGACGCAACGCCGCGTTCGCGATAAGATGCGGCGTTCGACGCTCATTGGACACTCGTGTTTGTACAGGGCGTTAAGTGTGTGCATCAAATTTACCTTGAGCGTTTTCAAGACAGATTATTATATACGAAGCGCGCGTCAACGCGAGAGCCGCAGCCGATCATCGCCGCGTCGTCTTCGTCGTCGCAGCATGTATACATACGATTATCGCGCAACGCCTTGCAACTCTCGATGTTATTTTCACGGAAAATAACGCGCTAAAAGAGCATCGCTCCAATAATACATACCCCGGCCTACGCGCGATCGTCGAGCGCTATTACGCCGCGTAATGTACATTATTATTATAGGAAGATATTATTGATAAAGACGCATTGCGATCGTCGAAAATTTAACGCCGTCGAGGAATCGAGCCTATAGCCGATGATTGATTACTGATAACCGATTTCCTCCTCTTGCATATAGTCATTAGAAAATGTTTGCCAATCTTTTACCCTCTTTACTTTGCTCGACTTTCGGCTGACACAAAGAGACGAAAATTTCAACAAAGCCTCGAGCCGAGTTTGCTCAAATTATTAACGCCTCAAACCTCCAAAGTCACATTTTTTATTTCTCGCTCGGTCGAGTTGTAACATTAAGTTTATTTTAATCGCGTTCGCGAGCGGCGTTAAAATTTCTCCTCGCCAACGATAAAACGCAACTCGGTAACGAACTGCGATCATTGGAAGTGATTCAACCGTAGTTTACGTGCGATACAAACTAGATCGAATCGTTGCGTGAGTGCAGCAGAAAGACTCGAATCAAATGTCGCGCGCGCCCTTGTTGCTGCAGAGAAGCGCCAGAGACTCGGCAACCGCATATGTCGCTGCCTAAAAAGCGGAGCTTGCAACGCGTTCTCCATATAGCACGTTAGCGCTCGAGATAATGAAACTTGGATGGACGTACGAAAGATTGGATGGGAGAAAAAAAGAAAAAGAAAATGCGTGTAGCAAGGATTTTTTTCTCGCTGCGCTACCGCAGCCACAACAATAATCGCATCGCGAGGACGTCAAGAAAATATAATTGCTACAATATACGACTACTCGTCTACTAGGTATTACAATAATAATGTTCTTATCGTTTTTTTTTTCTTTGCCGCGCGTTGGCACGCGGACGTATACTATACATTGCAATCCGATCGGCACATTAACTGTTTTCAATAAGTGCGAGTTAAATTGAAAAATAACGCTCGCGATGCAAATGCCGCCGCGGTACAGCATGGCAGCAGCTGTGCGAACGAGCGTTAAAAAAAAAAAAGGTTGCGGCGCACAAAACGATCGATTACATCGCCGTATACGCGCGCGCGCGCTCGTTAAGAGACAGATTGGCGCGCGCAAGTACGCGGCGCGCTCTACTACGCACTGTAACGCATGGAAAGAAGAAATTGTATCAGTTGGTCGTATCCCTGAGCGCGGCGGAATATATGTAACGGATCCAGGCTAACGATGACACGGGCATTTGACGAGCGTCAAAAGCTCTCGGCCCGTTGCGCATATACGTGTATTATGCACACACACATATGTATAATATAACCACACGAGCCCTACAAGCATCCGATTAACTTATTTATAATAAAATGTGAACTCGTCCATGTGTGTGTGCGTGTCTGTGGCCAAGTACGTAAGCTTTACTGTGCGCACAAGTATATTCAACTCGATTCGTTGAACGAAGCTACATCGATCCCATATCGATTGGTCGATCGAAAATCCATTACTCGTTTTTGCTCAATTCTTTTTCACACGATCTGTAATTAGCTGTAGATGCAATTATGAAACCACGATTGAAACGAGAAAAGCTACAATACTTTCCGATCTGTAACGAAACTATGATTAAATAGTAGCATTTCAACAGAAGCTCCTTGAAATACGTTCGCTTTTCACAAAAAGCATGATTGCAGAATTTCAAATGCTGCAAACTTTTTTTCTTCACCATATTATTTTCGTTGCGAGCGTGGACCGCGTTTGGCAGTGGTCGCGGTCATAATTCGCGATCGGAGCAGTTTTTTCTTTTTTTTGCTGCGACAGCGCAACAACACGAGCGATAAATAATAATAGCGCACGCGTCGGCACGCTGTGCGCCATTACATAATTACAATCGATCACAGACAAAGGATATAGATCGTTCGGTCGATAACGACGGCCGAATTCGTCAATCGTCGATCACGCGCGCGCGAACGCGCCGAGAGCTTTTGCGAGCCGAAGAAGTTTTCGATCGATCAGTACATTCATCACGAGTAGCTCTCTTCGTTCGAGTCTTGCGCAACGACGCGCGGGGCAAAAATCGAGAAGGGCCAAAGTAACGATTTGGCCTTACCGATCTCTATAACGGAAGTATTGTCTAGTAAGAGTTCGCGCACTCGGTGTCTCGCGCTCTACGTACATAGGTATTATATCCCTTGACAGTGCGAGCACAATGTTGGGAGCAAGAGAAATAGAGAGAGAGAGAGAGAGAATTAAATGCTTGCATAATAAGCGTAAAAAAATCATACTCACGTGTTCCGAGAGAAGATATACAATCAATCCGTCTGTCTGTCTGTCGTGAGCGTTGGCGGCTGCAGCGGCAGGCACGAGTCGACGAGTGGCAGCGGCTGCACAGCGACGACGCGTCTACTCCGTTTATATATTTTGTCTGCGCGACGACAGCGTAATTTTCGTGGAGAGATTCGGCCGATCGGTGGGTGCAGGCAGCTGTGAGCGACGGCGGCGGAGACTGCAGCGAGCTGACGAGTGCGAGATCGGTGGCTGGCCCGTGCGTGCGCGCGCGCGGACTCGTTGCGCTCTCGTCAAATTCTATAGTATAATTTATAAAAAAAATATAATTCGCAGCAGCAGCTCTCTGTACCTGTCGGCGACTCGCTCGACTGTCAAGTGTCAGGCGTATGCAAGCGGGCACCGATCGCGAGGTATGACACGACCGACGACGAGCAACGTCAAAACGATTCTCTCCCTTCCCCACTGAGCGAGCGCTCGCTTATATACCTATTTATGTACCGAGTATTGCTATATACAACATTATATCGTGGACGCCGATACCTACACGCACGAATTCAGCCCCAATTGGATTCTTTTTTTACAACTTTTCATTTCCCCTGCCCCGGCCATCACCCTATGTAAATACTTATTTTATTTAATATTATTATAAAAGGTCGTGATCAGACACATTTGTTGACTTGGATGTACGTAAATAATTTGCAAACAAGACTTGCCATTGGCAATTCTCCCGTGAAATCGAGAATTTATTGGTATCGTGATAAGTTGACAACAATTTTTTTTACAACGACTACGGTTCACGGAAATGCGCACGCATGAATAAACATCTCATCTTTCAGTGGCGACTTTATAACAAATGTTATTATTGTTCGTATATCTATTGGGAACGAAAAAATTTGTTCTATCGTTAGTCCGCGCTCAACTTTCTTTTCGATTTCCCGGCGCTTGCAAGACGTATACCTTACTCGTTCGAATTCAGTCGGTGACGTTGATTTTTTCTTTCATCTTGATTTAAATCTTATCTAAAAGTTGATTCTGAATAAAATCGGTACCTTCGGAGATAATTAATGTATTATGTACTAAACTAAATAAATGTATTATGTCATTTTTGTTTACTTTTTTTTATATTAGCATTTATCATTTTTTTGAACCTTGAGTTAAGAGAGACTTTCTTTACATAGATTCAGCTTCAATTTTAAAAAAGTTCCACGCGTTCGTTAAGCATCATTTTTCGGTTTTAATGATTGTTCATTATTTGGGCTTAAACTTGTGTAATGTACACTAGTAAATATGGATATTTCATGGTAAAAATGTAATACGTGATGTAAACAAAAATATTTCTTTATTAGAAATTATTGATCCATCAAGTTTTCCAATAACGACCTAGTATTTTGAATTCTAGATCTTTAATGACTATACTACAAGATATGCATTACATTATATTGAGTATTAAATAATAACAATTGTTAAAAATTATTGCTACGTCGGTTTATTGTTGCTTATTTGTTGCATTGTTAAATCTGTATTAGTAGCGCATCCTGGACATGTATGTAAAGACTCATGTATAAATATTTCACAGTCAACACAAAAAATCTTTTTGCATTTTCCACAATTATATACCTGAAATAAGAATATATTTAATAATAATAATTATTAAGAATTTTATTATATGAATCATATTAAACAATGTGAAAAATTTCCTGCACCTTTTTATCAACATCTGTAAACCTTTTTTGGCAAGCGTAACAGTTTGTTTGCATCTGTCGATTTTCTACTTCTTGAAATTGTTGAATGGGAAATAGATAATGATAAGATCTGGCTAAATGAGGTGCCGATACTAAAGTTAGTCCACATGATCTACATTCTACAGGTAACTCACAATGTTTACTAAAACATTGAGGACATAAATATCCTGGGTTTGTATATCTGCCATTTTCATTTGGTTGATCAGCATGACTAATAAAAGTTATAAAAATAATTACTATGATGGTTATTTAGTTAAAATAATCAAGTATGGGAAGAATTAATATCTACCACATGCAAACAGCCACAGATAGTTCTGTTGTAGAAGCCTGCAATGCATGATGAGGAAAGCCCATTTTAACTAATGCAGCATCTAGTCTCGTAGCTGCTGGTGGAGGATCAATATGTGCTGTTAATTTTTCCTTAAAGTGTTTGTCATCTAATACAACGCCATGTTCACCACCAGTATTTACAGCTAATATTTTACAAACATTTAGTTCAGCAGCTAAACCAATAACACTACATCTAATTCCATCAGCTTTCAAAGTCTAAAGTATAAATATAATCATATAAATTAGACGTGATCATAATATTTAATATCAATTGAATCAAGTGTCAATACCTGTATTGTTTCTCCTATATCACCTGGATCACAAGTTGTTAAGGAACCCATTATTACTAAAACTTCTCTGCTCGCATGAGAAGGCAACATTTTCAATGTTTTCAAAGCAAGTTCTAAAGAGTTTTGTAATGAAGGTTCGCCAGTGAATGAAGTTTGCTGTAATGCTTGGAGATCCTAAACATGATGATAATTAAAAAAATGTTATCATTTATAGATAAATAAAAATTTTAAGATGATTATTCTTACCTTAATAGGTTTTTTAGGGTTTCCTGTTAAATCAGTAATTTTTTCAGCTCTTTTATTTCTAGTAATAATGACTCCAAGCTGACTAATTGGATTTTGGTAGAAAAATTCTTCTATAAAATCTTCCAATAGCTACAATAATAATACCTTTTTTTAGTAAATTTCGTTATTTACTCATAAGTTACAAAGCGTTATCAGTTTTGTGTTTGTTCACATACTTTAATAGAACACAAAAATCTGGTGGGCTTTAAATCTTGGTTTGTCATGGATTCAGAACAATCAAGAATTAGGTACATATGACGCATCATTCCCAAACGAGAACCTTGTTTTCTATCCAGTTGTCGTTTCCTTTTGGCTTTGAGAATGATGTCTGCCACCGAGGCTTCCAGCATGCCCTGATCATCTTCTTTGATAGCCTCCCTAAAAATTGTTCCAATAATTTAAATTAAATTTTAAGTTTTAATAAATGATCAATTTCAATAAAGGTTGAATTGCCTACCATGTTTTTTCGTATCCTGACTCCCAGCGATACTCTTTTTCATCTTCCATTTCATCGTCAGCCATTTTTCTGCTCTGAAATAATGCAAACCAATCATTATAAAACATATTTACTAAAAAAAATCTTTTAAAAATATAATACAGTGGCAGAGATGTTACTATTTTATTAAATAATACAATCAAACGCATTATTATCAGTGTTATTATTTATATATAACCAAACATTGGATAAGTCGTTAATGAATTAATACAAAAAGATATCTATGAATTCATGGAAATAGAATAAAATGAAAACTTTTTACCTTTTTTGGACAGCTACTTGCTGAATAAGACTACTAGATTGATGCTTTTTTCGTATTGTCAATGCGTATTGTTTATGTCATGCACTCAGCACGAGAGCCAAAACTATATTTTGGATTAATACCGGCTAATCTGCTGCACTCTGTTGACGACTAGCAGCACTGACAGCTCTAAGTGAATGAAAATTATAATGGTTATATCAATCTCGAGCGAGCCACGTTTCCATTGATTCGGGGGCGGTTGTTTCCAAGCAAATAAGCATCTTCAGCAGATAAATTTTTGTTGTTGATCAAGTAAGAATAGTATTATGTCAAGTGAGATATACACATCACTCTTTTTACAGTTTTTTTCAGAGTTTGATGAGCGCAAGCTTCAATCATAATTTGTAAAATACGAAATAACAAACAATTCTTTGGAGAGATACGAACGTCAGTCAGTGTAAAAAAACAGAATGGGATACCTATTTTCAAGTGAAAAAGTATACAAACTGTTAGAAATTAACGAGATACTGAAGCCTTTAAATAATGAAGGTGTTGAAATACGTTGCCTAATGTTTTTACTTCTTACTTTTGTCTAAAAAGTTACATAAATGTCTAAAAAATCACAAGATGATGAAAGAAAACTTTTTAGAATAATAATTTTATTCTTAATTATAAATAATCGAAAGTTCGACGCTAGTAAATGTGAGAAACCGATAGCTCCGCATCACAATTATTACAGGCTTGAGCTGAAAAGTGTTTCTTCCGTGTGGTAAAATAACATAATTTATTACATTTCTAATGTAAGAATCAGTAAGAGAGTCAGATAAATTATATGTCAGCAAAGCATTAGTCTAGCCAACTTGAAAATCTCTCGCAAAAATTACAAAAGGGCGTATTATGCCGAGAAGCCGATCTAATAAGTACATCCTCAAAATGAAAGACGTGCTTACATCTAGGCGCATCGAGGACAAAGCATGAAATATACTCAATATGACTATTTTTCGGGGTTTAATTCGCATTGATTAAAAAATGAGAAAATTAACGATGGACCATCGTCCGACTGACAAAATTCATGGTCTCGGTAGTTGCATTGGTATGTCTGCACGAGGCGTATGGGTTAATTATCGTTGGCCCGCGGCGCTGCAGTCGCTGCTGCATCGTATTCTGTAGTCTGTAGACTCGCAGCCGAGATGTCGAGAGGCGGCAACAGAATAAGAAAGAAAGAGAGACCGCGTTGTTGTGCCTGGCGCGAGCGAGCGGTGGCGAAGCCCAAAGGCGCACCGTTACGGTACTGCATTGGAGATTAAACGATGCACGTCGCGCCACCAACGGTCGGTTGGTGAACCCTCGAGCCGCCCGAAAATCCCGAAAATAGCACGCAAAAATGATGAAATTAATTAATTGCAAATTATCCCAAGTGATATTTGCATGACATTTAATTGAAAATCAAAGTTTATGTGACATCAAATTTATATAAAAAAAATCTTATTGTAAACTTCTTCCAATTTTAAATTATCGTATATTATAAATCTTGTCGGAGACTGGAGTTTGAGGGTAGGTGTATGCTAAGACGTCTGCTTGCAGCTGAAGCATACGCAAGTTCGTATTTAAGTTCGTGTAAAATACACAAGTTTGTATAAACAAATACGATGACGCAGAAAAAAAATGTTAATTATTGTGGCGTTCCACATTGCCAAAACATTCAGGGAGAAAATGTTCGTTACTACCGTCCACCAAAGGACAAAAAATTGTTTAAAAAATGGTGGATCGCATTAAAATTGAAAAAATTAAGTCCACATACAAAAGTTTGTTCTGCACATTTTGATGATTTTGATTTTTTTCCATCAAAAGTGGGTATGTACGTTAAATTAAATTTTTTTTGCATATACTTGGTATCAAACTATCTCAGATAAATAATGATTTTTTATTTACAGATGGGGGTATGAAAAAAATGAAAAAAGGGGTTATCCCTTCAAAAAACTTACCACAAACTTTATTGACTCAAAGAAAGAAAAACACACAATTGATCAAAGAGCGTTTGGAAAGAATCCAACAAAGATCAAATAAAAAGCAGAATACAGACATGTAAGTATCAAGTAATACTACTTAGGGCTATTATTATTGATTCTCAATATACTAATGTATTTAAATTTTTCAAGCAGATTGATAGAAGACAACCAAGTCATTGAAAAAAATGCAGAGGATTCGTTCCAAGATTTTCAATCACCACAGACAGAAAATGATCCTATCACTGAAGAAATTGAACATTTTGAGCAAGATGTATGTCAACCATGGAAAATAGATAAAGAAACTAGTACAGAATCAGTATTGAAAGTGGACAAAGGAACTTGCACAGATGTAGTGGAAGAGCCATCAATAGTGCATAAACTTTTAGATAGTGATGAGGCTCTAAAAACATTTTGTGGGATACAATCAGTTGCAGAGTTAGAAGCCTTGGTGAAATGTGTTAAAGTTCTTCGCTCAAATTTCAAAAAAAGATATATCCGGTTACCTGTCAAAGATGGTATTCTTTTGACCCTCATGAAACTGAAGCAAAACTTTTCTAACACTTTAATTAGTTATTTCTTCAAAATAAGTGTTACATTATGTAAAAAATATTTTATTCACTGCCTTCAAGAACTGTATGTAATTCTTTCACCTCAAATAAGGTGGCCGTCAAAGGCTGAAATTCTAGATAATATGCCCAAGTGCTTTGCCAAATACAAGATGACAAGAGTAGTGTTAGATTGTTTAGAAATAACTACAATGAAAACAAAATGTTTAAAATGTAGAATCCCAACCTACTCTTTGTACAAGTGCAATCATACCGTTAAGTTCATGATTGGAGTTGCACCGTCTGGATTGACTACATTTGTAAGTAAAGCTTATGGAGGAAGAGTGTCAGATAAACAAATCTTTCTACGCTCAAGACTCTTGGACCGACTTAAAAGAGGTGTGGATGCAGTGATGGTCGATAAAGGATTTTTAATTGATAAAGAATGCGCTGAGCTGGGCATAAAGTTAATTAGACCTCCATTTCTCAGAAAAAATTCTCAATTTACTCCTCAACAGTCAACATCAAATAGAGATATAGCATCAGCTCGAGTTCATGTAGAGAGAAAAATTCAACGAATCAGAAAATTTAATATTTTAAGATTACCTCTAGAAACTACAATCATACCTTATATTGACTTAATTATGAATGTTGTATGCGCACTCACAAATTTACAGACACCCATATTGAGTGCAGATAAATTTATAGCTTATGATGAATAAAAATAATAAGATATTTTGTATTTTTATTTTGATTTATTATTCTAAAATATTATGAACAAACATTACTTAACTTAACAAACTTTTCAACTCAACATACTTTTCTCTAATACTGGTAAAATATTTAAAAAGTAAGCATTATGTAACGAATAAAACATATTCAAAACAAAGTCCTTATCGTACAATACTTCCAAAACAACAATAGTATCATCAAAAGAACTAAAAATTATAAAATGACATTTTGACAGCCCTAAAAGTAACATACCAAGCTGGATTTGTCCATAATACTTGTGATTACTTTTTAAAATTATTGAACCATCAGTTCCAACACTCAAAAATGGCAAATGTTGCAACAACAGATTTGCAGACATTTTTTTTCCATCAACAGGGCATTTAACTTCTACCAAACAATTTTGTTCAACGTTTATGCCATCTGCACTGTAGCCCAGCCAAGGAACTTTAGGATGTACAAAAAAACCTGCTTTTGAAATTTTAAAACCAAATTGTTTGCTATAAATTTTTAATGCTACGCTTTCATTGACGATTCCATATCTAGTGTTATCATTTCCTTTAAAATCGGAATTGAAAATTCTGAATACTTTTTTTTCCCAGTCAGGATTTCTATTTGTACAATACGTAAAAATTTCGTAGCAAATACTACCAGTAATTCTTTTTTTCCTCTCTTCGTGCCACACAGAATTATTTTGACCTACTGTTTTTACAAAAATGTTCACAGCTTCTTCATTTGTTACTTGAACACATTTGCAATAAAAATCCGACGAGATGTCGATTGTAGGTGGATCTGGCAGAATTTTATTTTCACTCAACAAAGATTTGGCGAGTTCAATGAATTCATTATTATTAATTATAATGACATTCATGCATTTTGTTGTTTGGCGTACTCTACTTATATGAATTGCACTTTCAGAGTTTGGTTTTGCTAAAATAATATATGCAAGTGAGTTAAATGAAAACAGAAATTATTAACAAATCAAAAAATAAGGTTTATAATTCTCTTACCTGAAGTCATTGTTTCAAAGAATGTCTTCTTTAATTCATCTGAGACTTTAAACTTTATTTTTGCATTGGGTTTATTAAAGTGACAATACTGATATATGGGAATAATTTTTTGATACGGCAGATTTAAATGTTTCTTAACTTTTCCCCATTTCTGTCTTACGTCTGTGCAACTCACTTCTTGTAAATTTTCTATCTGATATCTAAAATGATATATTGTTTATAAGTGTAACATAAGTGTTACATATTACATTAAGTGTACACACGTAATTGAAATATTTATTAATCACAGCTTACCTGTTAACATAAAGTAGTGAGCCAAAAATGTGTTTGCATTTTCCACCTGCCCCGGCTGGACACGTACAATGACAACAAATAACTTTCTTACATTCAGAAACTTGAACTTTTAATGTAACTTCATGTGGTATATCATTAATTTTTGACGTTTGTGTCACATAGGAAACAATAACGATCTCTCGATCGGTACGGTATTTGTATCCACATAAAACAATGTGATTTGCCAAGAAAATTTGCTCAGCTTCGATGAAAGGCCTTCTATAGTCACCCAATAATTCTAAAATATCAAATAAACTTATTTCTAAGTTTGGGAGATTCATTTTTACTTTTCTCTTTGACTCGAGTTTGCAAAAATAGCAAAAACAATTGCACATCGTGCATCAAGTTGACTCGGCGTATCGGGTCGCGGACTGTCATCGTGACTTTATAATACGATAATTTAAAATTGGAAGAAGTTTACAATGAGATTTTTTTTATATAAATTTGATATCACATAAGCTTTGATTTTCAATTAAATGTCATGCAAATATCACTTGGGATAATTTGCAATTAATTAATTTCATCATTTTTGCGTGCTATTTTCGGGATTTTCG
>CACVKI010142014.1:0-21112 GCA_902732785.1 Trichogramma evanescens | reverse complement strand
GTCCGTGCGAAATTTTTTTAAGGTCTAAAACTACAAAAAAAATCGCTGCGAAAACCAACAAAAAAATCAAGCATTTTGGTCGTTAATGGGTTAAGAAATTTAGTTGATTGCTTCATGGATTTTCATTTTTTAATAAAAATTTATATATTAGGATCAAGGAATTTTTTTTCTAGATGAAAATGAATTCTTTAATGTTAAAAAAATGGGTTTTTCATTTTCGTCGTTTTACCTATGCCAATAACTAACTAAATAAAAAAAACTCATGAATTTTATTAAATAATATTGTATTCCTCACAATAATTTCTTGTTATATTTCCATTGTGATATTAATTAGATCTACATTGATTACCAATGAACTCTGAAAAGTATTCTCAAAATCAGACTGCAATCATAAAGAAACCTGTGGAGTTCGAACAATGGGCTGCATATGATTGTTCATCCGCTCAAAATGAAAACGGGAAAAAATTAAGAGAAATCAGTCGCGTTTACTGATGAATTGCCTTAAAAAGACCTTGTACAAGGATGTCGCTCGGGTATGGCATAGAAAGTGGGTCAGACATCAATGTGTAACATTAAAAGTCAAGTCGCGCGTTGCGTGTGAACGACCTATCGTTTCGTATTATTATATAGTTCCCAACGTGACACGAGACACGCAAACTATTTGGTTAAGAGTCATTTGATTGTGCACAATTTTGATGCTCGCTTACATTAGGCATTTTTTTATAATTATCGAATGAAACTTGTTCGTTGAGATCTTTCTCGTTATCGATAGGATAAATTGGCCAGTTTATAATGAAAGAGTTATTTTATCGCTTCATCATCGCAAGTTGATTAATAAAATGATAATATGTTTGAAGTTGCGTTGATATGTAAAAATATACTTTTATCGTAGTTTTCGCATCTTTAAATTGAATAATTCACAGACTTTTTCAAGCAATGCATTCGAGAATCAAGTATTATTGATATTCGAATTGGACATAATCACTTACATGACCGGCATGTTGAATGTTGGCATTGAGCTTGCAGCGAGGAGAAGTTGACCCACAGCGTAGACGATACTGAGGTATAAGATGGTTCTAAATTTTCCAAGGAATGAGTCGGCTATTATAGCTCCAATCAATGGGAAGAAATAAGCAAGACACGAAAAAATGTGGTACATGACCGTCGCATCATTTTTGTTAACTCGCAAAATATCCGTGAAGTACATCGTGAGTATTGCTGAAAAAAAATTAATAGAAATTGGATTATTTGTATGCACTGAAGGTTTATTCAAGTAGAAAAAGCTGGTGAGATTTTTCTTGAAATTCAAAGGACTTACTTCGCATGCCATAGTAGGCAAATCTCTCGCAGAATTCATTGCTGACAATGAAGAAAACCGATTTCGGATACTTAAGTTTCTGTAAAAATTGATAAGTTTATTATTTCATACATTCATTTATTATTTTGTTAGCAATTATTTCAACATTTTGCCCAGAATGTTATTATTAATTTTTTTTCCATGTGTATATTATCCTTGGCTTGAAAAAGAACAAAGAGTAATATCATGAAAGGACAATATTTTTATTGTTCTAAAAAATAGAAATAGCAATTTAATTAAATTATAACACAAGTCAGCAGTTAAATTATGTAATAAAAATATGCTGCATTTTTAAATACAGTAAGGTATCATAAATTAACAAAACAGTTACGACCATTGAATATTATAAAATAATTTTAATAATCTTCAAAACAGTCATTCATCCGTCCATTGGAAACTCGAAACATCTGTTGGAATAGTTACCGTAACACGTGAGATAACATTATGTTCCGATCGAGATATTGATATTTATTTTTGCTTTAAGTTTTCAAATATTTACACAGTAAACAACCGGCGTTAAGGTAGAGATGCGTTTTCACGCCGGCATGTGAGAGTAGCTATTTATGGACGCCCATATGATGTGAATTTAAACAAATTTTCAGGAAATTGATATGATTCATAAAAATACGTTGTCCAGTCTCGACTAACTATTCATGAGCATAGAGTACTATCTTTGCAGGATTTCTTTGCAGTATAATTGGCATAAGGCGTTTCTTTCTCCTATCTTGAAAATCCTACATAGATAATATTCACAGATTAAGTTCAATGAGAGCAGCTTTTTCTTTGCAGTAGCTTGTCATTATCGCTTACTTTAGCACAAATACTTTGATTAAAATATTTTCCAACGAAGTCTTTGACTCGGTGAATGCACATGTAATAAAGCCAACGCAACAATCGGTATATTTCATCCAAATTACAGCCAGAGGAAAAAGTATCGAACACAGTCTAAGATTTAAACAGATAATCGTATCGTGCATACAAAAAATAAAAAGAAATGAAAAAATGTAAAAAAAAAGACGTCAACCTATCTTTATTACGATAAAAATCGTACTGGAGATTTTACGATTGATACTTGTTATCTATCAAAATTTAAGCATACGAACTTTACAACATGGTTAAATAATGCGTAATAAATGACGTTCGATCTCGAAGATGGAGCAATTGTCTATAATTATATCATTGTATTAAGTATAGATGCAATGCATCGACTCACATGGGCGTTCAAAGCCAAGCGCGCAAACGTGAAAGCGATGAAATCTTTTGGCATTCGAACCGGTGCCCGATACAACAACGAGCCAGCATAGGTGCAGCTTTTGCAAGCCGACGACACTCGCTCGGTCGGGTTGAAATAGACCGCACGCACACAAGCAAACACATACAGACACACGTGCTAGGCGCAACAGATAATTGCGTAAATGAGAATAAGTGTAAAAAAGAAATGTTTACCGGCTCGACTGTGCCTTCTTCGCCCACCGCCATGTTGAATATCCGTATGCACCGCTCGGTGCTAGCTCAGTCTTTCGATACCAAAGCCCAATGCAGGTTGGATCTGGAAACCTTTGGGGCACTAGCGAAGGTCACGGCTCTATATATATATATGCGGTATATATTCTTCTCTGCTCCGGTTTCGAATCTTCCGTGCTTCTACTTTCACTCATGGGTCGGGCTGAAATGCGCGTCCTTCTTGAGCGGCGTAAGTCGAGCCGCGAGAGCTCGCGCCAATTCTCTGCGTCGGAGATGATGAGCTGTGCCTCGTCGCGGCTGATGCGTCTAGCCCGAGAGCCTGTGTGCGACTGATCGCGCCGGAATCGGCATGTGTATATAGCCGTCTCTCGCGCGCGCCTAACATATATAACGCGCGCTCGAGCCGGTATGTCATTAAGTACGTATATATTATCCCCAACGGAATAAAAGTTTCAGATAAAATACGTAACAATGTAATGAACTTGAATAAGAAGTCAAAAAAAATGTGAAATTCTAATCGATTCTGCATTAATGTTTTGTTTCTCCATATTTATTTTACTTTTCACTCAGTTTATTCCATCTTCATCGTCTTTCATCAAAGATATGAATAAATTTTCTGAACTCAAATTAATTCAAGTTGTTTAAAAAATGTAAAAAAGAGCAAAAAATGAATTTTTTCAACAATAAGTAGTACTATATATGCATACGTTACACAATTTTTTGCTTATTTTTACTATTTTACTACTTTATACTACTCTTCTAATTTTAAAAAATATTAGTAACATTTTCACAACTAGGAAATGTTGATATTTTTAAATCATTTTTAAACATTTTGGAAAAGCGGAGAAGTACAAAAGTAATAATAAATGGAATAAAAGAATTATTTGTTGATGTTGATGTAAGTGTAAAATAAAATATTATTTCAAGAAAATTCAATTTCAGTTATCAGTTACATATTCCAATAGTATTTAAAAGAAAGTATAAGAAAACTGTAATTGAATGTTGCATTTCATTAAAATTTTTCATCACCCACATGATAATGCAATGAAATGTTCATAAATGTCTGTGCTGTCTGAAAACATTTTTACATTTTATTATTACAGCTTATAACTTAATATGGTAGTTTTAAATTCTTTATTTTTATTCTTTTTTCTCCCCGTCAGTATGTACCTACCTACTACACTGAAACGTGCGCTCCGAAAATCAGTATTATGATGCTCAAAAGCCGACCTGTCCACAATTCAGTTAAATTCACGTGTAATGTGTATACAAACAAGAGCACGCGTGCGCGGCGTGTAGCGCCGAGAGACCAAGGTGCTTATAACATGATGTAGTATTTTATGTTTCTCGATCATGATTTGTTGTGTGGACGCGTCGAGCGCACCGCGTGTTTGTAATAAAACTTCGATTAACTTGGTCTTCCGGTTGAATAAACTTGATCAATTTTCATTATTAAGCGCGACGCTCATTATGCATGCGTTTTGCTGCGGCGACCTACTATACCGCAAACTTACAAGATTGAACGGCCGCAAAAATTGCAAAAAAAAGAAACAAAACAGAAGTGCTACATTGACAATAATCGACGAGAATACTTTTTAAATAACTATATACATTTGGAAAATTATGCAATAATTGAGCATTGTAACGAGTGATGGTTCGCGTGAATGGGATTGATAAAAAAAACACCGATCTCAGTTTATCTAGCTGTGAAGAATTACATTCTATTCTGCGGTTATTTCCCGTCACACGACATGCGACAAATTCATGTAACAATAAATTCTTGGAAGTACATCTGAACTTCGCGTACGAAGCATTGCGTGTATTAGTACGATTCGTTATATCGGATTATTTTTGAAAATTATATGCGTTCGCAAAAGTGATTAAGACTATTCACCAGGGATTAAACGTGCTGTATCTTGCTGCAGACCGATCTTTCAAGCGATTGATGCATTCTTTTTGTTTAAATGAATAAAAGCTAACGAAATATGCGTTGAAAATTTCGTCTCCTAAAACCAAAGTCTACAGAATGTTTTCAAGTATTCAATAGTTATTTTGCCATCGAAGTGACTGTAATAATACTACATAAAAAATTAAACCTTCACAGTAGCAAGTATTTCTCGGATGGTTGATTTTGCTGAGAAAACATATAAACGATTTTCGATTTACAAAACATTCCTAACAATTGCGTAAGAGCTAAGTATGTAGTTAAAAGATCCATCACTATGAGATCTTATTATACACATTCATTTATATTTTTAATCACAAACAGTAATATCGACCATCATTTACATTGTTAATAAAGAGATCGATTAGATAATTATCAAGACTTGGAACTGCGTAATACAGATTAAATGAGGCAACACTTCAAATATTTTCATCGGTGGTAAAAGTATGTATACGCATTTTATTTTCTACACTTACAAAAAATATATAAGTCTATTCAGATATTGTATTAATAAACTCTAAATTTACAAGGGAAAACCAATAAAAATTATTGATAAAGGCAATTGAGATGTAATATCGCTACGAGTTGTCTAATTCCATATAATAAACTAGAAACACCCGTTGAAAGTATTGCCAAAACTTTTCATTTTATGAATAAAATAAAACTTCACTTAATAATTATAATAAAATATTTTTCTATGCATCACTATTGAGGTTAGCTCCATTTTCATCAATTTGTTCAATCATCATTGAATATATTGATGTAGCTACGAGAAATAAGAATCAATTTATGAATAAATTATCATATTTTTTTATTATTGTACTGATTCTCGTCTAAAAAAAAAACAATATGAATAAGTGATAAAAACCAATGAATCATCCTCGTGGTCTTCTAATTTTTTAAAAATCAACTTGTTCAAGAAATACATAAAACAACTTCACTTAGACTGAGAAAACGATGGGAGCTTATGTTTTTAAACATAACGGATCAATCTATAAAGACGCTGACGCGCTCCTGGATTGGAGCATGTGGATTATTGTAAACAGACTGCACATTTTTGTAGTTCATCGCTCGAGCCACTGCAACGCTCAGACAGTAAAGTAGAGAGTCGTGCTGTATGGCCTGTGGCTGCTATAACAAAGTGTCACTGCTCGCGCTCGCTCAAGTTCTCATATCGCAGCGCACGATGCAAATAAATGGCAATTCTGTTCTTGCCCGCTTTCATGACTTGAACTGCAGTGTTGTGAGTGGGTGTCCATGAGACATTAACAACGAGACCCACGTTGTTGCCTTATTCTTCCTGTCCCACTGTTGCTTGCTAATAAGTGTTGTTTAAGTTAATACTAGTGTCAGCAGTCAACGCGAGTCTGTGAAAAAATTCGCCAATCACAATTCCTGAGTTTTTAACCAATTTGCTCGAATTAATCAAAAAGAAAGTCGATATTTCTTGAACTTAACTTTCTTAATATAATCAATTCCCTGTGACTTATTGCTCTGGAGAAGAAATCGATGTCTCTTTGCGTATCTACAAGTACAATATTTACATACGTTATTTATTATATCAAATGGAAGACGTGATCTTTTTTATACTGTAAGCTTTATTTCTGCTACTCTTGAGTAACTCAAAGCAAGTTTAAATATATAATGAATCAACCGTGTAAATACATAATGATCAACTTTTTGCAGCTCTCTTTGTTGAATGTTAAAATTTAACTTTCTAATACACATCCATCACTGAAATTAGGTTTCTAACGACAGATGCATTTTGATCATGCATTTTGATCTGTGTACCAAACAATAGTGTTGTTGGTATAAATTTTCAAGTAAATAGAAACAAAAACAAGAGATGGGTTTTGATGTCGCTCGTTTTCAAGGACCTGTTGATGAAGAATTAGTGTGTCCAATTTGCTCTGGAGTTCTTCAAGACCCTGTGCAGGTAATGTGATGTTTTATATTCTTTTGATGTTTTCATAATCAACTGTATAATTTTATGTTTAATGTAGGCACCAGCTTGTGAACATGCATTTTGTAAAACATGTATTAATGAATGGATTAGCCGACAACCTACGTGCCCATTAGATCGAACTCCAATAACTTCAGCGCAACTTTTACCAGCTCCAAGGATATTAAGAAATTTACTCTCACGTCTGCGTATTAAATGTGACAATTTTGTTCATGGCTGTCAACAAGATGTGAAACTTGATACATTAATGGCTCATCTTGAAGAGTGTGAATTCAATCCCAAAAGACCTGTTCCTTGTGAACAAGGTTGCAGTCTAATCATTCCCAAAGATGAAATGAAGAATCATAATTGTGTTAGGGAACTAAGAAATTTAGTTCAATCACAACACCAAAAAATGACTGAAATAAGGAGAGAACTAAATGAACAACAATTCCAACTAAATGAACAAAAAAGAGAAATTAATCTTTTAAAGGATTTTATGAGAGCTATGAGGGTGTCCAATCCAATAATGCGAGATATTGCAGATCAAATGGAACGAGATGAAATAGCTAGATGGTCCATCACTTTGCCAAGAGCTAGGGTAACTCGTTGGGGTGGAATGATTTCAACACCTGACGAATCTTTACAGGTAAAGTCAATCATGGAAACTATTTTTTGCTATTAGATTTTAATTGAGCTTCTATCATTTTTTTAACAAATACTACTTTCATTCCAGACACTTATTAAAAGAACTCTGTCTGAATATCATTGTCCAACCCATGTAATTAATGAACTAATGGAAAATTGTCATGAACGTAAGTGGCCTGCAGGATTGAATTCCCTAGAAACGCGTCAAAATTCTCGTCGTCAATATGAGAATTATGTTTGTAAAAGAGTGCCAGGTAAACAAGCTGTTGTTGTACTTCATTGTGACAATCGACACATGCCAGAAGATATGATAGCAGAACCAGGTCTTGTAATGATTTTTGCTCATGGTATCGAGTAAAAGTGTAAATATAGAAAAGTAAAATTTTATTTTTTTAAAAGAGTAGCCATGTCATTTTATAAAATGCTGCAAACAATGTGAATATCAAAGTATTACGTCATATAATTGAATTTCTACAACTGCAACAACTTTTTAGAGACTTGCATTTTAATTGCTTTTATATTGCTTACTATGAAATGTTTTAATATATGAAAAAAATATTTATTAAAGTGATGAGCTAACCATAATGTTATACCATGTTTAGAATAAAGACATTGTGATAATTAATTTAAAAAGTGAATATTGATCAATTTAAATTTAACATAATTTTTAAAATTGAAAAGAATAATTTATCACGTTTTACTGGTAAACTGTTATTTATACATTATTATGAGACTGTTGATTCAATAACATCTTCAAGCTCATTCAGATTATAAACATATTCATGGACTTCATTATGGATTAATTTAATGTAAATGGTTAGAAAAATAAAATGGAAAGTTTTTATACATAATGAATGTACTTTCGATTTTCTTTTAATAACAATATTTTCAAATCAAATAAATTTCAATCATCATATTCATTTTATAAACCAAATCAAATTCAATTCAAATAGGGTGAATGCGTCCATTACTGAAAACCCTAAGATATTATTTACATAATTAGGAATATATGCGAAATTTCAACGCAATAAAATATTTTTACGATTCAATAAATATTATAGTTTCAGAAAAAATTCAATTTATAATTCTGACCTGGTCGAAAATTAGATTATATGGTAAAATTGTTCTTGCAGTTTCCGACCACCTGCAGTAACCCTTAATAATTTTTATTCAAAAGTTTTTTCCTCAATTTGAAGATCAGCAATAAGTTTCTAATGCACCTATAGAGACGTAAATTCATTTTTTATGCTTTTAGACCTCGAAAATTAAAATTTTCCGTCCAAGTCTCAAGTTCTGGGTCATTGACGACTTAGTGGGGTGGTTGAAAAATGGACGATTCGAATTTTTTGGCTATAATCATTTTTTTGAATCATCATCAGCATTTTTGTCCAAGTGTATATGCTCATTTTTAAGGTTAATTTTTTCCCTACCATAAAGCATTTTAAAAAAAATTTCCAAACGTCATTCATAAGCTCTGTAAATGAGCAAAGAAAGGTTTTTTCTCAAGTGTCCGAAATATGGCACATTCACTATACTTTCCCACCTTTATGAAGAAGGTACCATGTTGAACTTATTTTGATCTATCAAATTCTTCGAATTCAGTTCTATTTTTTCCGTCTGAATACCTTTTAATTAGATAAAAAATCAAAATTGAGTAAAAAATGAATCTCTTAGCGCTATAAACATAAGGCCTATGCCACCCCCACTTGAGATGTATGAAACGCATGAGATCGAGCGAGATGCTTTGGATCAAATGCATAAGGTGTGCTTAGTGCTACAGTATATATATGAGCGTCACATCCTCCAATCATCAGCTCTAATTTTAATTCCCAGAGTAGTCATCTCTCACCACACCTTTGGAATTTTCAGATCTAATAAGAAAATAATTTTATAACTGTTCCATTATATTTCACAATGGATGACGAATACGGGTACGCTGGAAACATGGATTGGTCACAACCAGGTATGTGCCAAAATGTTTCTCTTGTAATCAATTTTTAATTAGCTCATGAAAAGATCTTTCTCTAAATAAATCAAATTTTAATGGTTATGTTTTTTATCGTGGAGGTGACAGAGATTTTCTATTTTATTTTTTTTTATTTTATTATCACTTTTTCAGTGGATTCCGACACATATGAACAAAAATCTTTGTCTACATTTGATAATGGAAATGAAAGAAATAATTTTGATACTAAAGTAACTGAAGATCCTTTAGAATCAGTAAGAAAGAAATGTATACTTTTATAATTATAGTTCATTTTGCAAATTTTAATTATACAAATATTTTTAGAAAAATTATCATCAAATGGATACTTTAAGACAAACAAAATCAGCACCAAAGGAAGATATGCCACTTTTAAATAGTAACTCTGAAAGTGAAAATCCAACAACTAACACACTTTCTCCATCAAGTCTCACAGTAAATATTGAACCTCCTACTACTATAGATTATAAACAAGATCAAGAGCAAGAGGAAATGTTGCAAAATTCAACAGGAAATTTTCCATTTGAACCAAGTGAACCATCATTACCTGATGAAGTTGAAGGCGCAGGTGGTAAAATTCGAAACATTGACTTTATAGGTTTTGAAAAAGTTTTTAATAATCATGACAATGATGAACGGTTTGAAAATTATTCTGATGATGACTGTTGTACTAAAACTGGGCTTCTCACATTTTTAGCATGTTTTTGTGATTGTTTTTGTGGCTAATGAGAAATTGATATTTATACAAAATAACATTGCAGTATTTATATTTTGTAAGATTAATTTTAAATGCGCTTTTGAATGTTCTATATAAAACATGTGATATATCAGAAAAAAATCATAAGTACAATTGTCTTCTGAAGTGCCTTAAATTATACACATTAGAGTTTCATTGTAGATTAGAATGATTTTATAAAATTAGTATTCATATAAGTGTATGAAACCTGATGTGATATGTTTTGTATACATGTTTGTGACCATATAGATAATTAATGGTATCTATTGAAAATAAAAGAAGCGATTTTAGTTATTGAATTTTGCAAAATGAAATGATGATGCAATAATGAAAAAATCATGAGGATAAATATTTGTAAACTTATACAATGATTTTATAAATTATATACCAGTTTTAAAAAATAAACATTGACTCAATACTACTAAAAAAAATTTCAGTCATTTTTGACACCCTGTAGCTTGAATACTAAGTTATAGTTCATCAATAGTGTTAGTTTTAAGTTATTATTATATGTTAACTAAAGGTTTGAATTACTCCATGGCTTTTTGAAATAACTATACTTCTTGCAATTGATTAAATTCAAAGATTACATTTCAGATTACTTACAAAGATTTGATACTCTATTTTTCTATGGTATTGATTATTTTTGTATAAAAACCAAAATGATTTTTATTTTAAAACTTTTAATCTTCATACATGTAAGTTGTTACAAAAGAAAACAGGATAAATAGGAGGAGAAATATGGTAATAACAAATCTAGAAAAATTATAAAAACATTGATTATGTATTTACTGTAACATATATGTATATAAAGAGTAAGAATTATTATAAATTTGTATATAAATTACGTTTTAAATCTACAATTTTTCCATTTCTGACAAGTCTTTTGCATGAACACAAATATTGTGAAGAATACTTTTTTGATAGTTTTTATTTCCAATAGTTAAATCTTGCAAGGACTCTTAAAACATTTCTGTTCTCTTTTTGTATGACAAACCACTGCAACAATAGCAAGTACTATTATCTACTAATATGCTTATATTTTTTGTAACATTTGACAAGATATAAAGTACTGTTTCATTCATTCATTCATTCATTCATTCATCAATGCATACTATCATTTTTTCTTTTTATATGTACATAAAAATACGTAGAATAATTATACAGTATTTGCTTACACACTCAAAATTTTACAATAAATAATTATTAATATTTATTTGAATTAGAATCATGATCGAAGCAGCTATTTTGGTCAGACACATATTTATCGAATATACATGTATTTTATTATCTATGTATAAAAAATTGATCTTTCAAAATTATTATACACGCTTCATAAATTACACTCATGCAGTATTCACTATTCTGTATATTTTCAAAATAACGTAGTCATACCTTTTTGTTATTAATAACCATGATTTTATCAGTCACAAGCAAATATAAAAATTTTTATTGATAAAGTTATTTTTAAAAAAATGATAAAGAATAACTATCAAGTACAAACTAGAATACATACATTTCTATATTTGCTTGACTTTCTGGTTTACATAAATTTTATACACTCAATGTATAAAACTATACAAAATCATGTGCATATATACATTGCATAATTGCCTCGAATACAAGACGAATTATTATTAATTTTTTCAATGTTTGATAAATAACAAATTAAATGCAACGCGTACATTGCTTTTAACTTTTTTTACAATTATTGAAATAAATATTATAGATCGCAATTTCTTACAAATTTCAAATATTGCCTACGATACAAAGCAAAGTAGCTTTTAAGTCAACGGAATTGCTTTTTTGAAGCTCTAAATCAGCAGTGCCTTCAATTTGCACCACCTTTTTACAAAGTAAAATTAAGTGCTTATTTTAAAAAATAAAATGCCATGGATAATCGTGACGTGAATGAAAAGATCATCTCAATATATTAGTTGATGATAGTAGACTTCGGTAACACTTATGCAACGAAATTTTTATTAAATGGCACTTAAAAAATATCTATATACATTAAATTTTGTAAGAAAAATAATCAATATTTAAAATTTGACATTAATCAATAAAAATATTTTTTTTAATTCTAGTGTTTCATAGATTTAGTACATTATTGTGTATTAATGTAATTAGTAATTGAAGGTCTTTATAAAATCATTACTTAAAAGAGAATTTCGTCGCCTCAGTACAGAAAGGCGTTGAAAACTCAAAAGGCGAAAAAGACCCGAGTCCTATGTTGATAAAATTAGGTACGTTTTTGCCTCTTGAGTTTTAGATAATATCTTGCTTGCTACGCTGGAACAACGATATTTCAGTCAAAACGTTTAGTAATACGTTTCTTTTAAAATATAAAACAAATTAATTCAAATAAACTTTGAAACTAGTTAAAATATTTAAATCTAAAAACAATTAAATGCTTCAGGGCTGGCACTAATAAAGGATCACACATTATCATCATACACATTCGTATATTAACTTATTAAAATAGATAGACTTGAGTATTCAAATATAATTTGAATAAAAAAATCTCACAATACCAATGATTTTACAACTAAGTTAAATGAAATTTAGAATCCTTTTGGGTTTTAAATAAATTCATTAACAAATAAAAGAAACGATTGCATTTTTGTAGTAACCACGTGTAAAATATATTAAAAAATACTAGTATTAAATAATCTGAAGAAATTATTTCATAAAAAGTTACTATTATAATCGTTGTTTTCTAAATAATTTACCATGGTTTAATTTAAAGTCAAAGTACTGTATTCAATAATGCACGATTTTTTCATTGCATAACAATTATTGAAAACAACGAATTAAAAAATCTATAATTTATTGTTGTTTTGATAACCTAGTTTCAGTGAGAACTTTACTAGGATCAGGTAACCTGACAACGAGCTGAGCCCCATTCTGTAATGATCTCGTGCCATTAGACGGTAAATTATTTTTCAAAAGTGGCTGAGGATGTTGACCCATAATTGGTAACACCTTTTTAGCCCCACTCAGCTTTGGAGAACAGCACTGCTTATCGACGTTAGAACTGTTCTCATTCGAATATCCCATCTTAGTCGGCGTCCCATTAGAGAAAACATGCTGCTGCTGTTGGTGCTGGTGATTCAGGGTCGTTTGCTGTTGGTGGTTCCTGTTGAGTGAATCACTTTTGTAGAGTGGCGATGACAGTTGCGTCGAATTTGTCTTGTTTGTGCTTTTATGACTGCTACTCGAATAGCTCGTAATTGTTTCGTTGCAGAAGTCACTCAGGTAAGTTTGATTGACATACCAGTTATGAAGACGATGATGAATTTCTGGGAACTGCGGCCGACGATTGGCGACCTCATGCCAGCACTCAATCATCAAACTGTAGATCATAGTCGGACAGTCTTCAGGACAGGGTAGAAGTTGCCGTGAACGGATCATGTCAATGACTTCTTGGTTATTGTAACCATAGTAAGGCTGCAAAAAATCAACAATTTTGTATTTTTTGTTGAAAATCGAATTACATTTCATGTTCATAAATCAATTTTTAAGCATACCTGAAGGCCATAACTATATATTTCCCACAGAACAACTCCAAAACTCCATACATCAGACTCAGTAGTAAATTTACCGTATAAAATTGATTCAGGTGGCATCCATCTAACAGGAAGTAAGCTCTTAGACTGTACCCGATAGTAGTCACTACTGTATATATCTCTGGAGAGACCAAAGTCAGAGATTTTAACAGTCAAGTTTTCACCAACTAAACAGTTTCTAGCAGCAAGATCTCTATGAACATAATGATGGCTTGACAGATATTCCATTCCTATTAGAAAAGAAATTCAAAATTATGCTATGATTATACAAGAGGAAGGTCAATTAGTATTTCGATTTCATGCATTATTACCTGATGCAATTTGCAGAGCAATGTGTAAAAATTCAGGTTGTTCCAAGACTTTTCCACTAGCTGTTCCGACTGGTACATCAGTTCTTGGGGAATGACATATTAAAAATTCGTGCAAATCCCCTTGAGTCATGTACTCAAAAAGCATACACATAGGTTCTCCATTAAAAACAACTCCAAGTAAACAGATAATATTTGGATGCCGCAGATCTGTCATAAGGTCAACCTCGCGTTTGAAATCATTCTGAGTTTTTGGACTTGCATTTTCTTTCAAAGTCTTAACTGCTACATAGATTACTTCATCCTTATTTCCAGTTTGTAACTCTCCTTTGTATACTTTGCCTGAAACATAGATATTATAATATTCAGTCATCGAGATCTAATTAGTGGAAAAAATTTAAATGCGAAATAAAAATTTAATTCTACCAAAGGCTCCTTCTCCCAGTTCTTCCAACAACATCACATTATTCATTGAGAATTGAGGTACTCTGTTATTCGAAGTCCTACTGCTTCCACTACTAAGAGTGCCAGTTCCAGGAGTTGTATTCCCAGGACCAGCTAACAATGAACTCATTTCCATTGGCTGTGTTGCGTTGTTGCGTCTTCCATCATAAATATTTTTGTCACACTGCAGCCCAGTTAAGATCTGTAAAAAAGATTTAATTTATTTATCTTTAGATTATATATACTTTCATTATTTCGTTATAACTCACTTTATTTGTTGGCAAATGATTAGACTGTCTTCTAGCTTTTCTAGATTTTCTGTAGCAACAACAATAACAAACGATAATTAGTACAAATCCTCCTGCTAATATAAATCCAACAACACTATAAATCCAAATATCTTCAACTGCAAAATATAAAAAAACTTTTATTATGAAGTTTGTTACTTGAAAATAAAGTGGTAAAGTATACCTACCACATTTGGGTATATTACAGACTTCTTTTTGACTAAGATTATTCACATCAATATAACACCAAGGTTGTTGTTCAGTACCACCAGGATTTCGACAATAAGAGTGTCTTCCAGCAAGCTCAATATGTTCAGATATTTGAAGATTAAACTGATTAATCCATCTCATGCATGGGCGCCCAGTTATGCTATTATTGACAGGACCTCGATATGATTGTCCATTACCCCAAAAACATTTTTCATCTTTAACATTGTAAATAAGTATTAATTTTCTAATTTTCATAGACACTATCGGTTGAGAAAATCAATTACTTACTTTCACGAACATCTTCCGTAATAATACCAATGCTCATGCAATCAGCTCCTTCTGGAGTACCTTCATCTGGCAAATCTGAACATTCAATTAATGGTAATTGCCTGCCAATTTCTGGATGTCTTTTGGCAATTGCATATTCTTTGCGGCATAAATCATTTTCTAAAGTTTCGCATTCTTTACGACAGATACGTCTTAATTTGCTATTGAGTAAATTCTTTTTTGCAGCTATTGTTGCTGCTTGTGAAGCGAGTCTGCGACTAGACTCAATTGATGACTCATAATTTGGTTGGCGTTTTGCTCCACGTGAAATTCGAGAATATAATTGTTCACCGCCTTCATTGTACGTTTCATCTGTATCAGGTTCTTCCAAAGAATCTTGTTGGTTGGAATTTAATAAGTGGAAAAGTTGTGTACTAGGCTTTGGACTTCTTGGTTCTCGACAAACCGAAAAGGTTGTAAAGCATAAAGTTGGCATAGCATAAGGTGCACAATTAGATGACAAGTCACTGAAATTAAAATTAAAAATTAATTTAATAAGTTTCATTTGATCTTGAATAAAAGAGTAATAATTAAATTTACTTTGACTGATTGATAACTTGAAAAGCTTTCAAAAATTTTTCTTCCAAAATACTTTGGGTAAGTGGATGTGGTATGTAAACTGAATGATTGCCCACAAACTGTGCACAAATTGTACCTTTATACGGCTAAAATGAATATTTTACAATTAAATAACACATGATACATTTCAGAATACAGAAGCCAATAATTTTTGCTAGAGCTTACTTCACAATATCCTTCTTGATTATCTTTGCGTCCTGGAATCAATGAAGCTCCAGGAAGACTGGCAAGGCTCACCCCAGCTGGAATTTGTATATTGACATTTTTAAGGCCACTGATTTGTGATACATCTAGGGTACTGATTTGTGATGAAGTTGGTTGTGGATTGAAAGATTTTTGAAATGTACTTGATGCTCCTGCATAATTTTTGTTGGAGAATACATTATCTCCATCATTATTGCTGAAATTAAAAAATCTTGTAAATATTTTTGTAAAATATAAATTTTACGTTATTACAAAAATAATAATTCGACATCTTAATTTCTAACAATACAAACAAAACTTTGTGACAAATAATCGTTTAAAAGAAAAAAAAAATGCTTATATAAGAAGACATCGATAGCTAATAGACGATTTTGGCATGTTTGTTGGTAAACAAATAAGTGTAAACAGTAATTTATCGTAACCTCGAAAGTCGAAAGCATCCACTATCTCATTCATCTCATTCATAAAATAAAACAAACAAAGGTTACGCTGAGTGAACGACCAATTTGTACATCTCGTCACTAGCGCACGGCACGAATTTACATGCAGACCGCGTAAATCGTGATACTTTCCCACGCACACGCACGCGCGCGCGTGTAATACCTATAGAGTCACACACAAATAAGAACAAAAGCGCGTAAAATAGAGACTAGAGCAGGTATATAGTCGGTAATCGTTATCCAAGAATAAAGAGCGATAAGAGTCGAGCGAAGCACACCTTGCGTTGACGGAGGAGCTGTGGAGGCCAGTGGCGAATGTTCGAGCCGGGTAAAACGTATCACTGACTTGAATGAAAATTAGAGCGATCGCAATAAGCCTCATAATGTGCGAAAAAAAGGGATAAAAAACGAATAAAAACAATGCGCGCGGAGGCGGCGAATCATGTCAATGCACCGGCCATGATAAAATGGTCAGGATGCAAGCAAAAAGCTGCTTGTCGGCGTAGTACGATGCACGCAAGAGACTCTACTGGCAGCCGCTGGCTGGATCCGAGGCATCTAACCGACGACGAAAGCCGAGTTTGGCGACGGCGGCGGCACTCGCACAGGCAGCTCAGCGCCAAGGGGGGGCTCGAGGGGACATTCTCTCGGCTTTGAACCCACGCACACACGTACATGTAATGTACGCGCGCACACACACACACACACATAGACAAGTACAGCTCTTTATACGTGCATTTAGCTTTGCGCGCGACGGCTGTGCTGCAAATGTACACTGCACGTATTGGAGATTAAACGATGCACGTCGCGCCACCAACGGTCGGTTGGTGAACCCTCGAGCCGCCCGAAAATCCCGAAAATAGCACGCAAAAATGATGAAATTAATTAATTGCAAATTATCCCAAGTGATATTTGCATGACATTTAATTGAAAATCAAAGTTTATGTGACATCAAATTTATATAAAAAAAATCTTATTGTAAACTTCTTCCAATTTTAAATTATCGTATATTATAAATCTTGTCGGAGACTGGAGTTTGAGGGTAGGTGTATGCTAAGACGTCTGCTTGCAGCTGAAGCATACGCAAGTTCGTATTTAAGTTCGTGTAAAATACACAAGTTTGTATAAACAAATACGATGACGCAGAAAAAAAATGTTAATTATTGTGGCGTTCCACATTGCCAAAACATTCAGGGAGAAAATGTTCGTTACTACCGTCCACCAAAGGACAAAAAATTGTTTAAAAAATGGTGGATCGCATTAAAATTGAAAAAATTAAGTCCACATACAAAAGTTTGTTCTGCACATTTTGATGATTTTGATTTTTTTCCATCAAAAGTGGGTATGTACGTTAAATTAAATTTTTTTTGCATATACTTGGTATCAAACTATCTCAGATAAATAATGATTTTTTATTTACAGATGGGGGTATGAAAAAAATGAAAAAAGGGGTTATCCCTTCAAAAAACTTACCACAAACTTTATTGACTCAAAGAAAGAAAAACACACAATTGATCAAAGAGCGTTTGGAAAGAATCCAACAAAGATCAAATAAAAAGCAGAATACAGACATGTAAGTATCAAGTAATACTACTTAGGGCTATTATTATTGATTCTCAATATACTAATGTATTTAAATTTTTCAAGCAGATTGATAGAAGACAACCAAGTCATTGAAAAAAATGCAGAGGATTCGTTCCAAGATTTTCAATCACCACAGACAGAAAATGATCCTATCACTGAAGAAATTGAACATTTTGAGCAAGATGTATGTCAACCATGGAAAATAGATAAAGAAACTAGTACAGAATCAGTATTGAAAGTGGACAAAGGAACTTGCACAGATGTAGTGGAAGAGCCATCAATAGTGCATAAACTTTTAGATAGTGATGAGGCTCTAAAAACATTTTGTGGGATACAATCAGTTGCAGAGTTAGAAGCCTTGGTGAAATGTGTTAAAGTTCTTCGCTCAAATTTCAAAAAAAGATATATCCGGTTACCTGTCAAAGATGGTATTCTTTTGACCCTCATGAAACTGAAGCAAAACTTTTCTAACACTTTAATTAGTTATTTCTTCAAAATAAGTGTTACATTATGTAAAAAATATTTTATTCACTGCCTTCAAGAACTGTATGTAATTCTTTCACCTCAAATAAGGTGGCCGTCAAAGGCTGAAATTCTAGATAATATGCCCAAGTGCTTTGCCAAATACAAGATGACAAGAGTAGTGTTAGATTGTTTAGAAATAACTACAATGAAAACAAAATGTTTAAAATGTAGAATCCCAACCTACTCTTTGTACAAGTGCAATCATACCGTTAAGTTCATGATTGGAGTTGCACCGTCTGGATTGACTACATTTGTAAGTAAAGCTTATGGAGGAAGAGTGTCAGATAAACAAATCTTTCTACGCTCAAGACTCTTGGACCGACTTAAAAGAGGTGTGGATGCAGTGATGGTCGATAAAGGATTTTTAATTGATAAAGAATGCGCTGAGCTGGGCATAAAGTTAATTAGACCTCCATTTCTCAGAAAAAATTCTCAATTTACTCCTCAACAGTCAACATCAAATAGAGATATAGCATCAGCTCGAGTTCATGTAGAGAGAAAAATTCAACGAATCAGAAAATTTAATATTTTAAGATTACCTCTAGAAACTACAATCATACCTTATATTGACTTAATTATGAATGTTGTATGCGCACTCACAAATTTACAGACACCCATATTGAGTGCAGATAAATTTATAGCTTATGATGAATAAAAATAATAAGATATTTTGTATTTTTATTTTGATTTATTATTCTAAAATATTATGAACAAACATTACTTAACTTAACAAACTTTTCAACTCAACATACTTTTCTCTAATACTGGTAAAATATTTAAAAAGTAAGCATTATGTAACGAATAAAACATATTCAAAACAAAGTCCTTATCGTACAATACTTCCAAAACAACAATAGTATCATCAAAAGAACTAAAAATTATAAAATGACATTTTGACAGCCCTAAAAGTAACATACCAAGCTGGATTTGTCCATAATACTTGTGATTACTTTTTAAAATTATTGAACCATCAGTTCCAACACTCAAAAATGGCAAATGTTGCAACAACAGATTTGCAGACATTTTTTTTCCATCAACAGGGCATTTAACTTCTACCAAACAATTTTGTTCAACGTTTATGCCATCTGCACTGTAGCCCAGCCAAGGAACTTTAGGATGTACAAAAAAACCTGCTTTTGAAATTTTAAAACCAAATTGTTTGCTATAAATTTTTAATGCTACGCTTTCATTGACGATTCCATATCTAGTGTTATCATTTCCTTTAAAATCGGAATTGAAAATTCTGAATACTTTTTTTTCCCAGTCAGGATTTCTATTTGTACAATACGTAAAAATTTCGTAGCAAATACTACCAGTAATTCTTTTTTTCCTCTCTTCGTGCCACACAGAATTATTTTGACCTACTGTTTTTACAAAAATGTTCACAGCTTCTTCATTTGTTACTTGAACACATTTGCAATAAAAATCCGACGAGATGTCGATTGTAGGTGGATCTGGCAGAATTTTATTTTCACTCAACAAAGATTTGGCGAGTTCAATGAATTCATTATTATTAATTATAATGACATTCATGCATTTTGTTGTTTGGCGTACTCTACTTATATGAATTGCACTTTCAGAGTTTGGTTTTGCTAAAATAATATATGCAAGTGAGTTAAATGAAAACAGAAATTATTAACAAATCAAAAAATAAGGTTTATAATTCTCTTACCTGAAGTCATTGTTTCAAAGAATGTCTTCTTTAATTCATCTGAGACTTTAAACTTTATTTTTGCATTGGGTTTATTAAAGTGACAATACTGATATATGGGAATAATTTTTTGATACGGCAGATTTAAATGTTTCTTAACTTTTCCCCATTTCTGTCTTACGTCTGTGCAACTCACTTCTTGTAAATTTTCTATCTGATATCTAAAATGATATATTGTTTATAAGTGTAACATAAGTGTTACATATTACATTAAGTGTACACACGTAATTGAAATATTTATTAATCACAGCTTACCTGTTAACATAAAGTAGTGAGCCAAAAATGTGTTTGCATTTTCCACCTGCCCCGGCTGGACACGTACAATGACAACAAATAACTTTCTTACATTCAGAAACTTGAACTTTTAATGTAACTTCATGTGGTATATCATTAATTTTTGACGTTTGTGTCACATAGGAAACAATAACGATCTCTCGATCGGTACGGTATTTGTATCCACATAAAACAATGTGATTTGCCAAGAAAATTTGCTCAGCTTCGATGAAAGGCCTTCTATAGTCACCCAATAATTCTAAAATATCAAATAAACTTATTTCTAAGTTTGGGAGATTCATTTTTACTTTTCTCTTTGACTCGAGTTTGCAAAAATAGCAAAAACAATTGCACATCGTGCATCAAGTTGACTCGGCGTATCGGGTCGCGGACTGTCATCGTGACTTTATAATACGATAATTTAAAATTGGAAGAAGTTTACAATGAGATTTTTTTTATATAAATTTGATATCACATAAGCTTTGATTTTCAATTAAATGTCATGCAAATATCACTTGGGATAATTTGCAATTAATTAATTTCATCATTTTTGCGTGCTATTTTCGGGATTTTCG
>CACVKI010142012.1:0-14869 GCA_902732785.1 Trichogramma evanescens | reverse complement strand
AATTGACCTAAATTTCGTCGATAAATCAGTAGGCTGCTGCGCTGCTGCGGGTTGGTAGGTAGCTGGTACGTACATACTACTACGAAGCGTAATTCAGTGCAACGCGCAGTGCAGAGCTTTAGAAAGTATAGCTGCAACAGAGGCTGAGGCCAGGGTGTAAAGGGCCGGAGAGGCATCGCTCATAATCCAGCCGAGGCGAGGCGCGTAATGCATAATGAGAGTTGGCTTGTATATACTACATCGACGAGCCGAAGCTGCGAGATGCTAAAGTTTGCCTTTGCTAGTCTTGCTCGCGCATCTTCGCTCTTGACCATGGATCTTCATTTCTCAACTGCGGCCAAACTTTTCATCTCCCTCCCACTACTACTACACCACCTACACGGCCAGAAAACAGAAAGAGAGAAGCAACAGAGCTGCTACTTTTGCTCCCCATACCAACTCTTCTTCTTTTCTTTCTCGATGCTCCTTCTCGATCCTTAACGATGCAATGTTTGACGAGCTTCTTCTACTCGTCCTTACTTGCCTTTTCTTTTTCTTGTGTTTCTTTTTTATTACTACTTGATCTAGGAAACCCTTGTGACGAAGATAAAAATCTCGTAAATATAGAGTAGTCACGCAAAGAAAAAAAATAAACGAGTTAGATAAACTACAACGAGAAACATAATTTATAGACGTACCAAATCACTACACGTAACGAATAAGAAATCAAAATGAGAACGCGAACTGTTTGCTTGAATTTGATAAGCTTTGAACAAACATTATTTTCTTCAAAGGCTATACTTATCGAAGTTATTGCAACGTGAGTAAAAAAATAAGTGGTAAATATGAAAGCAACGCAGGAATATAAAACCGTGCCAATGCAACTTACTTTGATTAATGTTTTTAAATAATTCTTATTGCTCGTGCACGTACGAATTTTAATGAGACTTGAAGGAAAAATCAAACGTACATTTCATTTTCCAATACGATCAAACAATGGAATAAATAAATTTCAAAATAAAAGAGTCGCGGTATATAGAAAGTAAAAAAAAAAAAAATGAAAAGATGAAATTGTAACGCACTTTGCAATCGATTTTGAAATATTTGAATGCGCGTGTGACTGATTAAATTGAATTCTCCACGTGTATTGGTAGGTCATTCTAGAGCCTGCGTAACGCATGTAAACTGGTTAGTTTTGCCACCCGAAGCGAGGCGCATCAGGCCAGAACAAATCTACTCTGACGCAGAGACCTAAAAGGCTAGCTGGATAATTGTTGCTTCCGCAGAAGCTATCGCGCATAGCACGAAATAACAGCAATCGTCGGCTCGTGCGCACTAGCTTTCATAACTCCGGCTATCAGGACGAGCATTCGTGCTCGCCATGAAAAAAGGAAGAAAAAGTTACTGATTGTAAAATCTCGGAATAAGTTTTGTATGGTTGTAACCCCAAAGTTGGCGACTTTTTATGCATTTATCATCCCTTGTACAAGATACGCTTTGGTATTAAAAATGTTGAAATTGCTTACAATCATATGAGTTTTTGAATTATTATCTTTTTCGTCGCTTTAAATTATAATCATACTAAAATTCGTACTCAGCCCACCCTCTGCTTAATTAATAGCAGTCTTGATGTATTTTTTCTTCGTAAAAATTAATCTTTGAGAAAAATAAATTATTTTTATTTATGAAACTTTGGTTTCAGGTTTACATTTTTGCTCAGTTCTTGAATATTCTTAGCAAATGTATTGTAAAATGTGCAACTTTCGACCAAGTCGAACAAAATAAAATCAATGCTAAGTGACTCAACGATACTGTCAAATCAATAAAAGTATTTCATACTTATTTCGCTACTATTTCGAACATGAATAATGTAAAATGCGCAAAGTAGGAAAAACGATTTACGCTCGATACCTTTTTTACCTGACATTATTGCTGACACTATAACGCTTACGGTTCGTGATTCATTCTCCATTGTAACTACGTATGTATATATGCTGAAAGGCTCTTTAAATTGATACTCGCGTCCTTTATCATTCGGAGTTTGTCAATGATTTGTAATGCATTCCAATTCGAAAAACCTATAATACATTTCCATACTTTTTAAATAAATTCTTTTAAAAAAATTGATTTGAAACGGGGCTCCGATTAAAATTATTTTATAACTTTATAATAATTATCGAGAATAAGATGAAAAAAAAGTCGAAAATCGGTCCGTCACAAAGCTTCCTCTAGGAGGAAGCAATACATTTCTGTTTCAAGTCCATTTTAGGTATCAAAAGAGAACTGGCCATATGAACAAGAATAAATTAAAATGTATCAGCAAATATTTCATAATCCTTTAAAATCTCTTGAATAGCTGGCAAAAAAAATGTATCGCCCACGTGAAGAACATCGAAAGTGCAAACTGAGTGCTAAGTGCATCAAAAGCCCATTTAATATTTTTTTTAATTTTTTTAACGGATATAACGAGTAGAAATAAAAGTATTTTTATTTTCACGCGGAAAATATATCAAAAATATATTCATAGTAAAAATCTCTTTATGAAAATTAATCAGTAACATTAAATTATACTGCCCACTAACATTGGAATTATTGTTATTAATTGTTATCATATTACAGAGGAATGCTCAAAAATCCCGAAAAATAGCCAGGACACGTGCTCAGCCTAATAAATTCAGTGCCGAGATTTGCAATTTAGTAACGTGACGTATTAATTCATAATGACAATTATTGTGCTACAACAAGTTTTGAAGCTGTCCTATTTCGGGAACAAAATGTAGTTGAGTAAATATACAAGAATTACCAATTCTAATGAGAAACTGCTCACAACATACATTTACTTGATTTCCTAATATGTGTTTAAACATACCTTAAAGTTAGAACTCGTAAAGCTGATAAAGTATTTCATTATTTAAACAAGATAAATGAACTTCTAATATCGTTTTGTAATGAAATCGCTGATAATTAATGTATTAAAATTATGATTAATATATTAATTTCATCTCGTAACTCATTTCTTTGGTCGAACGATTATTAAGCCCTGATAAAGGAGCATATGTAAAATATCCCAATCAGCGTAACTTATTTATGAAAAATTCATTACTTATCTCGCAAAAGTTTGTAATGAAATTTTCACTTATGCCATCTATAATGTGCATTAACAAGCAAAGGGTGGCAGAAGTGTAAATAACGCGCGAGATAGACCCCCACAGGAACAAGCCTCCATAAATCCACTTTTGATTCGATAGTGAACCAAATAATGGCTGAACGAATGTATAACCAAACCAAGAGGAAAAATGAAGTTCGCACAATGGCCGCGTATACAGAGTGCAGAAATGGAAGGTACATCACTCGAGCAAGCTATATCGATCCGTAACAATTATTCATCATTGATCTGCACATTCGCGCGCGACTGTATTTTTCGTATGCCAAGCCAATGCGGATGTAGCTGTTATCAAACTCCAATAAAAACTGTTCACAGAAGCGTATAATTTTACAGTTTGATAAAATGAAAAAACGGAGGGATTTTAATTTTTCAAGCTAAGCCGTCACCCAATTGATGCAGGGCACCTCATTTACTAGGCTTAGTAATCGTTTCAACTGATACTGCGAACGAAAATGTTTAAATTCAAACTTACCAGAATTGTAATTTAGGCGTGAACTTCTATAGCTTTGATAATAATTTACTTGTACTTTTAGAATCGAGTCGTTGCATAACTGTAGATGGAATTTGGATCACTGAAAAAATACAAGTCAGATATATTGAGCATTTTTAAATTCTATTAAAAAAAAAATAATATTTTGTAGGCAATTATAAACACTGCTTTCGAATATTTTACTGATTTTATACATTTTTTATTTGAGGGTTGCAATAGTTTTTTGCACTGATCTGATCATAATTACATTACCTTATACTAAAATAGTGAATTTTTAAAATACGATTTTTCGCTTAGGCTATTGTAATGGAAACTGAGAAGGACTTTGAGTGAGTCACTTTTTATCGGCAGAGTCAAAGATTTTGAGTGAAGGATATGTGCAAAGGTATTAAAAAAAATTTCCTTACAAGCAAACGATAGCGTTTCCCTATAAACGGAATAACATGATTCCTAACATACTTTGAAGATTATGTCTTTGAATAATTCGAATAATACACTTTCAAAGCTAAAAATGTATAATTCGTATGATAAAAACGTAGCGAAACGTTTTAGTGATAGTGACCACGACTTTTGAGCTTGAAAATCTCGGTACTCTGTTCGTCAAAAGCGAATCATTTACATAATTTCAATTCCCTGCGTTGAAAATAAAATAAAAATGAACCAAAAGCTTAGAAATTGTTCACTTTGACCTGACTTTGGCATCACTTTGAAACCTTTAAAATTACACAAACTCTTTCCTTTGTGTCAAGCGCAGATCATTTTTATTTATAAATGAATATTGACAATGAAGGTTTCATAACTTGTAAAAACATCATTGGTTTTTTGTACAGACGTCTTTTAAGTCCTTCGTGTATTCACTTTTCTTAAATCATCTACAATTCTATTGGGAAATATGTTGCATAAATCATAAGTTCGGTACAAATTGAATAAAGGAACGCAAAGATGAGAGTTCAATCAATGACGTGAAAAATAAAATTCAAATTCTTCTCGGTCGAGACAATGTGCTTTGATGCAGACGGAGCTTTCCTTTGTTTTTGTATAAAATGAATACTCATGATTAAAACCGGGGGGAAAATCGAATGTTTTATTGACGAAGGTCCTTATCTGTCACAGCAGTCTTTATGTCAGCCTATGAATCGCACGGTTTATTATCATACGGTGCCACGAGAGCACGAGAGCACGGCGCGGCATTAATATTATTTTTTTAGAGGCGCAGCTACTTTTAGGAAAAGTAAAAGGGTCATAATTTGAATTCGTATTTGCTGAATAAGTATATTAAACAGCTCGTGCTACGGCGTGGTACATATAGCTGAAAGCTCGTGTCAAAGCCGGAGGGAGGCAATGGCCGAGCCTGCTTCATTTACAGCGTGAAAATCTTTTTTACGCGTACACAGTAATTATATAGCTAGACTCTTTTTTTTTAAAGCTACATAAAGCTTGACTGCTTTGTCATAGGTCGTTTGAGCCGTGAGCGCCTAAGTCGTCGTCGTGCGCCCTGGCGCTAGGATTTATTCATTGCAACTTTGGCTTGTGTAATCGTATATACATATAACCGGTGGCTCCCATTTAGCCTTGTCATCAGTCCGTCGGCTTCTTTAGCTTCTTTAGGTGCTCTTTGCTCCGCAACATTTTTCTCGCTTTATTGCGGATCCGTTTGTCGACTCTTTTCTTCGCGCACTGCTTCATGTTTCATGCATATAATACATATATATATATACCATCGTATACATATAATGCTTTGCTCTTGCGTAACCTTTTGCCATCCCACCCTTCTGCAAGTATATATACGGATGATTCTTCGAAAAATCGAATGGTCAAACAAATTTTTTGGCCTTACATAAATAACTTGTTGTTTTTCATGTCAAAAACGTCCCAAATTTTATTAGAATTTTCGAGACTGCTCATCACCTTTTACCACAGATCCAAAGTTAGTATTTTTCAGAAATTCATATCTAATGGTAATATTTAAAAAATTCTCCGCTAGGTATAATGGAACTTTCGAAAAAAGTGCTGAAAAGCTTTTATGCTGGAAATTGTCCGAACTCTCAGAAAAAAATTACTCCAAACGGATCTGAGCATTTTATGAGCTTACTATTACAGAAAAAAATATAAGCATAACTGAAATAAGCATAACCGAAAAATTCACAGAACTTTCTCAGAATGTCAACTGATACTTCATAAATATTTGTCATGGGTCCTTCAGTATATTTATTTTTATACTAAAAAAATCTTTGATGAAAATAACCATTTAAATGCTTATTCAATAGTTATTTCTAATTTTCTACATCTAAAATTTAAAACGCCGAAATCAAATTTTTCGATTTGTATTCAATAACTTGTACACATAACTGGATCTGAATGGTAAACTGGAATCAAAACCGTGACCTGTAAAGGTAATACCATTTTTGTAAAGTTTTTATCGACATTTAATTATAAAATATATTGCCAGAGCATTTTAAAAAATTCGCTGCGGACAGGATTCGAACCTGTGCGGGTAGAACCCAATGGATTTCAAGTCCATCTCCTTAACCGCTCGGACACCGCAGCAGATAGTATTCTAGTTGCAGATTTACACTTAAATTACTCGCCATCTAGTGGAGGAAATGATATGGTTGTATTTAATGCGATTGACTATTTGGCTACATTTTTTAACATAATTAAATTATAATTTTTAGGTCATTTGAAATTCACTCAATGTTTACTACGTGCTGGTAACAAAGAAATCGTCAAAAATAAGCTTATGTATGGTAAGATAATTTTAAATATTTAAAATTGCCACTTTATAGTTATTAGGCCTATGTTAATGTTGAACATTTCTGTCAGGGCATAATTAAATTAAAGAAATTTTTTTGACATTTGATTTAACAGAGAACCGGCCATATGTACGCGCTCGTATAAGCTTCCAGCTATACGAATACCGCTACTAAAGCCACCGTGTACAAAATACGCGTGAAGAAGTGAGAAATTCAGCAATATAGATAAAACAGATTCTCTAAACAGACAAATTACATTTTCATTTCTTGTTTTCAAAAGTATTACAATTTTATTCTGTAATGTTAAAGAATTTAAGATTTTATAATACATTTATGATTGTTAAAGGCAAAATAGTTTTGCTTACAATTTATACTGTCTCGACTACATGTTAATAGAGAGACTTTGCTCGTGTCCTTATGGCAAGTAGTACGGATGCTGGCGGGGGGGAAAACGAGCTGGCCGGTGTCGGGTCGGAAAAAGAAGAGCTGCTTGGGTGCAGCTAGAGGAGACATCGGCGAAGAAGAGGGAAGAGAGTAGTAAGCTCTGGATCGCGACTACTGCACAAGTGAGAAAAACGGAGTAATCTTGCCGGGCGACGGAGCGAACTAGTAAAGGCACAAGCAAAAGGGAATACGGTCGCGGACTGTTCGGAGCTGCCAAGGGCGCAATTTCGCTCGCAGCCACTGTATACCTACAGGACGCGTACACGCATCCGCGTACTTTCAACTTTTTTCCAGATATATACCTAGCTCTTTCATTATATGCCCGACCCGAGCCCAACAGCGAGAAGAAAAAAGAAAGGAGAGTTAGCGGCTTCTTCTCGACCACCGAGAGGCTATTTGTAAGTAACGACTCGATGCTGCCAACTTCGAGGTGCCATTTTCATGAGTTACTTTGACCTACATGCTGCTTCGATATCGGCTGCAATCCTCGTATTCGTACTTGGCTTTCTTCATAACTAGTCTATTTTCAGTAAAAACTAAGCGAGGATGTGCTTTTTTTGCAAAAAATAACTACTTTTTCTGCAACTCCGTTTTTTTCTATTGATTAAGAAGAGCAAATATCGAGTGCCCCCGAATTCTTGGCGTCACTTTGACATTTCCACGTACTCCTTTACAGTGGCTGTGCACTTTGCACGCGTGTCTCTCATTATACTGGGAAATATGATTTTTGCGTTAACTAAAATGTCCTTAAAGCAGAAACAAGGCAATGCATATGGTATACCAAAGGACGATTCCACAGCTACAAGGGGCCTTTATAATAAAACGAGACGAGTGGGAATAAATCTCTCGTGGGGGTCGTGTAACTCTCCATAAACAAGGTACTTTATTATTTTTATACCATGTGTCTTATACTTCATGGCATTTGGCACATTTAAATGTAAACTTGCCCCGCGCAAGCTATGTGCAAAGTTTATAATCCGTTACGTCTAACAGAGTAGTCCGCTAATTTTTATGGATAACTCATAGATTTTTAAATTATACCGTCATCGCTACTTCTTGTATTACGTCAGCCATTACTCAGACTATTAATAAAAAGCCTCAAGTATCGTATTATATTATTCTTACTTTGTTGTTTTTTCAATGAGAGGATTCCTATTTGACGATTTTAATGATTACAAGAGCAACGTTTAAATTTATTTTCAATAGTTTCCTGAAATATACCCTCTAGACTGTTGAAAAGCCTTTGCATTATAAGTGAAAATTATTTGAAAATACTGCCAAACTACAAACAAAGATGACTATCGCTAAACTTCCTGTGAATGCAATTATGCATGAGAAACACGTCTACTGATATGGTCTAGTCTCTCTACGAACTCAATCAGATGATATCTCTTCATGAACTTGATACCAAGTTTGGTCAAGTAAATAATATTCGTTCTCAAGCCATTCCAAGCTTAAGTAAGGTATGGTTTATATTCAAAGAAATACAACGCATAATACAATACGTTATAAACATAATACTCATTTCCAAGTTTTTTTTCAATGATGGTCTATTTGTTAAATGCTGCGATGATAAACACATGAATCGCGATTGAATTGAGATGAGTTGTGATTGTTTCGAGAAGATGTGTTTTTTTTAGCACTGACGATATATTAGTTTGGACACATTAACTTTCCTGATCCCGTTAAAAAAATGGATTAATGTGGTGTAATTGATAACTCATTCATACATTATTAATTAAAAATTAATTTTTTATTTTAGCCTGTCATTGATGGGTTCTTTTATTAGTATATTTTTTTTCATACATCATATGTTAAAAACTTCTGTTTTTAGAGAAGACGACGAAACTAATATTAAAACAGAATAAGAAATGATACGTACTTTTTTCATTTTAAATTTAAAATCCTGAAACTGTGCGTCGCTTCGTTTCAAAAAAAAAGTAATTTATTCCTGGTTATGTTGTTTAAAGTCAACATTTATTTTAAATCCAGAAGCTTGGATGAAAATGATAATTAGGTTGAAAAATGAAATGCTGCAGTTTTTGGCAATGTTCTGAATTTGTAATTTTGGAATGAATAATCCGTATAGCTATCATAGAGTATCGGAAGATGAAATCCAATAATCCAAATGAGAAATATCCATTTTACTACGTATAACGGAGTTAATACTACAAAGCACCAGCTGAAATTGCACCGTTCGAGCAAAATCAGAAAAAAGGAAAAAAATTTGTCCAAGCTCGAATAAAATATCCATCGGTACTTCATTTGATTGTTGTGTGGGGTGTTGTTTAAACGCCGTATATCGTATTTATGGGCTTGAGAACGATATATTCACACATGTAACGTTTCATTGAAAATGAAAAAAAAAATTGCTGGCGGCAAAAGGCAAAATAAGGGGGAAGAAGTCGAGTGGCCGAAGAAAAATTGAAATAGCCAAACAAAACCATCAGAGAAAAAGGGTTTGTCACGAGTCAAAACGTATGGTACGTGTACGCCGGGAACGCGCAGCGTGCGGCATGCAACTTTAAAAGAGCTGACAAACTACCAGCGGCGGCCTGGCAAAAGATTAAACCTAATTTATATAGGCAACACAGGGCAGCCTCCGTACGTATACGCAATCGATCGATATTGAATAGCATTGCGATTGCAGGCAAAGTCATTGAAATTCAAGTGCGTTCTCTCAATATACCGCTTCTTTTTACATTTTTTAGTGTGCCCTATACTTACTATCTAAAACTTTATGAACTCGGCACTGTATCGAACGGGATGAATACATTTTATTCACTCAAGAAAATCCAATTCCTCGATTGACTTGAAAATTATTTTTTATGTTCTAACCTTTTGAATTATCGTTGAGATGTATAAAAATTCTTATTTATATTTTTAACCACCATATTTTACTTATTACTTTCGTCAATTTAAATATTAAAATTACCGAACCTATTATGGTGTCTTTTACCAGCTCTACATTCAAGACTAAGTAGATTAATTCAATTATCGGTAATTATTTTAAAGGCAATTTGTGTTCGTTGTCTGTTACACAATTGTTCGCTTAAAATTACAAATTAGCGCTTGGGATTGACGTAAGTTGTTGGATTACAACAAAAATTAAATGTAGCTATAGGAATCTTTAAATTATTTCAACAGTGGAAATAATTTGAGAAAAAATAACAACAATTACATAAATACTATAATTATTGAGTCAATTAGAAACAATTGGGGCAGATTAAAAAAGACAATATGAGCGCATCAGCTAAAACTTTCACAGGTAACTTCTTGATAGCATTTCTACGGCAATGTATTCGCGAACTACAAGAGTTAATAGCAACTCGTGTGATTATACAGCTGCAACTTCCGCTGCAGAGCCATACAGGGGCTAACGAGTGATTACGGAATATTCCCCCGCGCTTCCATAGCTAGATGAAACATGAACTGTACTTGGTGGTATTTATTGTGCTTAATTACAAGTTTTTGTTGGTGTAACTGAAGTGTACCGCACATCACTTCTCATAGCAATGTTGAAGATTATTTCATTCATTACGGATGCAATCCCCCTACGTAACGAGCCCAAAAAACCATTTAAATTGTATCATTTCCAATAAATTTTCCCGAAATCGGACGTAAAGTTGCCATTGGTTTGAATTTTAAATGAGTTTCCAATCGGTTTTTCGATTTCATTAATATTGTTTTTTTTTCGTTATTATTAAAGGTATTTTTTAAACTTATATTCGAGATTAATGTTGTTACAAAAAATTGATGTAACAAAATGATTCATTTAATGGCAACTGATCTACTTTTTTACACATTCATTTAAATTTAGAGATTCATAAAAGGGATGTAATTTTCATAGTGGCTGAAAAACTTGACAATGTGCAAAGTGAACAATAAACAGAAACTACAGCTGCGATCAGAACTTTTTACGTCCAAAATCGACAATCTTCGTTGGAAAAAAAAGAAAACTATTTTCACGCCATATCTTGACAATGATATCTAATTTTTCAATTATTCTTATTATTTATGACAACCATACCGCTTTCTTTTGAGATTTGGAAATTTAAAATGTATAATATTACTATCATTAAAAACTTTTCTCCTAGAAAAGTTCATAAACGTAGTGAGAGAAAAATTAAGTTTATAAATGCTATAATTATGAGTAATCACCTATTGTTGGAAATGAATGCAAGTTTTTTTGAAATGACCGCCACATTTGTAAATAAAAAGCTAAGCAGACTAGACACGTCCCACAGTAAACTTGACAGTACGGAAGCAGTAACCGTAACTTGTACAAGAGCCGCTGAGTCTGCGCACAATCTTCAAATATTAGCAAGTCTGCGTGTGTGAGTTTACATACTGAGATCTAAGAGGGTATTACTCGCGTGTATGTGTAAGAAAAAAAAACGTCGTATCTTACATACCCAGCTTAGGTTCATCTAAAATTTTTTGCCAAAACAACTGCAGTAAAAATAATACTGTGACCTTCTTAGGTTTCTTGCAGACAGATTAGTTAGACTTATATTATGTGAACTACGCAAAAGAGAAGAAACAGTAACGTAAACTTCAAAAATACGACCACAGCGCCTCTATTATAAGATTATTTGTTGTCATAGAGGATGGAAACTGTCTTGACTAAATTTGAAATTTTTACATAAATTGAAATTAATCATTAATTATGCTAGAAAATTATGCTAATAATTTTTAGCTAATTTAGCTGTCGATAAATGATTACAATATCTACTTAACTCAATTGTTATTACTTTTCGAAAATTTTTGAAAAAAATGAAGTTTTATTTTATTGAATTCAGTTTTTTCATTTTGAAAGTTGATCAATTTAATTATTATATTAATAAATTTAATATTGTTTAACCACTTGAGCCATTCGAAATTTTGTCGTTTTCGCAGCATATTTTTTGACCGATTGAATATAAAGTTTCACCCTTTTCATTTCACAATTTTAAAGCTGGAAAAACATTTCCAATGAATCCAAAAAGCAATCCGATAATTTGATCATTCTGCCTCGTTAAGCTGCATTTGAGCTATAATTCGATTACAAGCAATGGAAAATTACCTCGGCCACGTAAATACTGAAAAAAAAAGAAAATGCTGTTCGATACTAAGCGAACTAAAAACTCCGAACTCCGTGATTTTAAAAATCGTTCAAGAAATCTCGTAACTCGTTTCTATCTTATAGCGCCATAAAGTATATTACTGCACGAATATGAGCTGCGGCGTGAATAGTACTATAAATTTCGCTCTGAATATGTTTAAAACGTAAACTATGAATCGAAGATTTATGCCCCTACCGTGGATTCAAAAAAGTCACAACCTTACTTGCGAAGCCATCTATAAAATACGGGTAAAAAATTTTAACATGCATACTCTTTATTATTTCAATCACGTGGGTCTGTGAAAAAAATTAATAATGTACTGAATTGTTGTACCTTGTTTGTTATTTACTTGGAGTTCGATGAGGTCTTGTAGAGTATCGCCAGAACATAATTTCATTGATAACTTTCCATAAATAAATTTAAAAAAAAATAATTATAAATTATTTTTTAAATCATAAGACTTTATGTCATAAGGGAAGTAATCTTTACTTTCATATTTCTATTGTTACTACAAAAAATTACAATTGAAATGTGTTTACTCACAGACTTTTTTAATTTTCCCAAACTTCATATGCTTAAAAATTCTATGCATGTGGTGAAAATTGTTTTTGATTGTTTTTGTGTAAACCTCCTACGGTTGTTCATGCTCGTTGGCATGTGTGCATCGTTCGAAAAAAAGACAACTAAAAATTAATCGCGAATTCAGCACGTAGGCAAGAAAAAAAAGCAATACTGTAAGGAATTCCGATGAGCCCCTGAACTTTCTTGGATAAGTTTATTTGAATTTGTTATAGGTAATGTTGCTGTTGCGAAAGTATGTGACGTGCGATAAAAAGTTTTTCCCATCTCTGCATCAGAATTCAAAGCTCCGAAGAATGCATTTATACCATACATACTTTTTCATGACTTCTAGTCCGGGACCCAGAGGGTTTTCGTATAACTGATGGAGTGAAGGGGCTGCACCCAGTTTTTTTTAAATATATTTTGACCCCCTGATTACGAATATTTGGAAAAGGTGGATTTGTTGAAAGTGTCGGGAAAACAAAAAATAATCTTAGATTTTTGATAAATTCGAAAGATATTATTATTCTTGAATTTTTTTCATACGGCACATATTAAACAAGGTAAAAATCGTTAAAATGCCAATTTTCAAAGTTTTTATCTTTTGATTTAGTTAATGTTTCTTTGTTTTAAATATAAAGGTGTGTAATAAGTCCTTTTCTTAGCCCAATTACTTCTATAATAAAATCAACTTACCGTTGTCTCATAACTTTAGCGTAGTGTAAAGGGAGAGGTTTACAATTGAAATAATTAACATTCACTCTTTTAATGCACACTCTCTGATTTATTGATTATCGTTGTTATAAGATATACTTTACAACAAGGTATTAGCTTACTAATTGTCGTTATACTAAAAGATCTTCTGCGACGTAGTTGCTTGAACGTGTGCAGGCCGCTACCGTTGGGTTGAGGGCGGCACTCGCTGTTGCCGACGTTGACGGCTATACGTTGGTGAACTTATCAACACTCGACCTGCTGAGCGGCAAGAGCCGTTGAGGATATTGTAGCTGTTGAAGCTATCAGTGCTGATGTTCAGTCCAGTTTTTCTACCCACGACACTTAAATGCACTTGAGAACACTTATACCTTTTACTCGATAGTTATAAATGCAATCGGACAGAGCTTCGCCTTTGACAATAGTTGTAAGTCTTATGATTCCTGGCACAGCTCCGCCGTACTCAACTGTAGAATCCGATCGGCCTTGAGCTTGATTTTTGCCCAGCTTATATACTGTTCTTACATGCATTAATGCTTGCAACTCTTGTTGACTTGAAGAATGCATTTCTATGCGTCAACATCTTTTCGCCCTTGTTGACAGAAGAGCAGAGGAAAGCGCATGTCGCTATCTTCGACATTGCCCGATATAAATGCTATTTTCGTGGATTCACCGAATTATGATTCACATTGTTGTGGCTAAGACTATTTTTGTTCATTTTCAATGTCGGTTGACGCATGGTTATGCCCTTCAATATTGTTCCTTTGCTGTCATTCGTTTTATTTAAGCGGACTCTTGCACATGCTCATATTCGTTTTATTTCGTATGTTATCAATTGAACATATTTGTGCGTATATACTTATACCAAGCAGCGCTTGCTTATGCGTAAGAGCACTTATACAGTATCGCGCTTGCTTGTTCGTTCAAATACTCATACAGAGTCACGCTCGATAATACGTGTGCCCATTCATGCTGCTTTGTTCTTATCTGAACATATGAGATGTACAATTCTGTATACTACTTGTGACGCGTATTTCTTGCTAGGGCATTTATAAAATAGATGATCGATAGATCATTACAGTTACATAGAAGAAAAATTGTTAAAATCATAAAATTGATTAATATCATAAAAAATTAATTAATTATTTTATGAGTCGGTGCACTTGGCCTTGCAGCAAAAGTCGGCCCTCAGACTGCAGGTGGGTATGGGGCAAGAGGGTGGGTAGGCTGAGGTGTGCATTATGGCAGGTCGAATGGCCCCTCAGTCGAGTGGCACGTGCCGATCACAAGTCACAGACTTGGCCAGATTACGGGGCAAATGGAGCCGAAGCCGCCGCCGTACGAAATCCGCTCGGGGAAACTTTGGGTCGAGGCTCTGGCCTGGCCGTAATATGCGACGCGTACGTGTGCTCCCACGCGAAACTCGATTATCTGCTCGCCAAGGAGAGCTACCCCCGGTCCATCTTGTACTGCTCGAGTTTCGCCGCGACTTTTTTCCCAGATGCCTCCGACGCGACGTAACTCTCAACTTGCGCCCGCTAAAACTATCTGCCCGTCGATAAGCAACCCTTGAGCTTTCGTGCAAGAGCACTAGCTTATGGCAATTTCAATGTGACTTTGACTCTACAATTTTTTCTTTACTTTGCAGAGCCTGAGG
>CACVKI010142011.1:0-19780 GCA_902732785.1 Trichogramma evanescens | reverse complement strand
AATTGACCTAAATTTCGTCGATAAATCAGTAGGCTGCTGCGCTGCTGCGGGTTGGTAGGTAGCTGGTACGTACATACTACTACGAAGCGTAATTCAGTGCAACGCGCAGTGCAGAGCTTTAGAAAGTATAGCTGCAACAGAGGCTGAGGCCAGGGTGTAAAGGGCCGGAGAGGCATCGCTCATAATCCAGCCGAGGCGAGGCGCGTAATGCATAATGAGAGTTGGCTTGTATATACTACATCGACGAGCCGAAGCTGCGAGATGCTAAAGTTTGCCTTTGCTAGTCTTGCTCGCGCATCTTCGCTCTTGACCATGGATCTTCATTTCTCAACTGCGGCCAAACTTTTCATCTCCCTCCCACTACTACTACACCACCTACACGGCCAGAAAACAGAAAGAGAGAAGCAACAGAGCTGCTACTTTTGCTCCCCATACCAACTCTTCTTCTTTTCTTTCTCGATGCTCCTTCTCGATCCTTAACGATGCAATGTTTGACGAGCTTCTTCTACTCGTCCTTACTTGCCTTTTCTTTTTCTTGTGTTTCTTTTTTATTACTGCTCGTTTGTAAGAGTCCTCGTCGTAATAGAGTTAACGAAACAAAAGCCGGGGTATTTTAATTTTCACGAAATCCAAGGCAGCCGAGTATTCGATGATGCTTACAGCGCGGCATTAATTCCCAAATGCATGCCTGAAGGGAATGCGCGAGATGTAAAACATTTGGAAAATTTAAAACGAGTATATATATAGTTGAAAACTACTCCTCATTCAATGAGAAAATACTCAAATTCTCTCGCAGTACAATTGTTCCACGAATCGGCATTATACGATCAAACATCCAAGTATTGATTTTTACTCCGAACTTTTCCCTCGCGATTGGTCACTGCGCCGCTTAATAGTCGTCATTAAAAGGGACGCAATTTTCGTTATCTATGAAAAAAAAGAGGCAATACACGGAGCAGCAGCAGCAGCGGAGTGCAGAGTGTACTGCCACGCATGACGTTTCTGGGTGCCAAAAGCATATGTCTAAATTGTAGGTAATAGAAACAAGTAGGGGTTCCCCGAGGACGTCCCTCGAGATTGGAAAAAGCCGAAGCGAGAATCAAACGATCGTAGCTGCAACACGCGCGCGTTGCCCTCCCCGACATCGAGGGAATAACTGCTATGCGCTCGCTTAGAGACATTTTTTCACGAAGACTGCAACCGATAGAGCGAAATTAATCGGGCTCGTGCGAGCGCACTTCCGTACCTTCCGACACAAGCAAGGGAAATAAAAAAGAGAGAGAGAAAGGCAAAAAAAAGAATCAAAGAAAGAGAATGAGTCTAGCAGTAGCTGCATCGAAAGAACAGTAAAATAGAGAGAGGGAAAGAAATCTTCGCTTTTATTTATTGCGCTTGCTTCTACCATATAGCCTGCGGGAAAAAGAAGCGCCATTCGATTGCTGTGAAAGTTAGTCAATATAGATCCGTACGTACTGGCGCACATTCGCACGTTCAGACCAGTTGGCACACTGTTGGCAGTTGCTGCTGCTGCTGCTGCTGCGACTCTGCATCCGTGTGCGCTATATATCTACGTGTGTATCGGTGAGTAGTGAGAGAGACTATACTGGCACTATACACCGGACTGTGAGCTGTGCTGATGGTTTTAAAATCCATTTGTGCCACCCGGAGAGTGAACTCGACGACGTTCGAGCGCGCGAATGACAAGTGCAACTATGTGTGTGTGTGATGTGTTTGAATTGCGTCGAAAAGATACATCTAATGGTCGGCCGTGTAATTTTGGCTTTCGTCTTTTTCGGTCGCTCGTTGCGCGCACCGCCGATCGCGGATGAATGGTACTTCGAGCGCGCGTGAAAACCAAATGACGATCGATTTCTCCATTATATATCAAAATGCCGCGCGTTTTTGTCGTAAAGCATTTCAACTGTTTAATTCGCAGGCGAGGCGCGGCGCAACCTGCGGGGGTAGGTAGGTAGGTAGGGCTCCGATCCTTTGTTCGTCGTCGTCGCGCGAGCTGCGGAGTTGAAAGCGACGTTTCAAAATTAAATTTTCCTACCCCATTGTTACGCGCGAGGCAGAACGTATTTGTCAACTTTTGTCGCTGCTGAATAAAAGTGATGATCCGCGAGTTTATGAGTTTAATCATCGCGTAAACTTAAGCCAAATTATATAATTTTGCAAACGCTCGAATTGACCTTTACCGGCAGCGAAGGACGAGCAACGTCCTAGTGTGTGCAGCTGGGCCCGTTGCGGGTGGAGCTTAAAATTTGTGAAATTATCCGACATATATCGAGAGAGAGAGAGAGAGCGAGAGAGAGCTTTTGCCCATTTTCTCTCTGCTCTTTCTCCAAAGGGCATACCCGTGTATCGCATAAATGAGCTTTCGTTTGCCCCTCATAGAGGGTAAATACTCTCCATCGTATTAGCACTGGCGCACCTGAATGCCTCCGCGCCTGTACTCCAACGTGTACTTGGCATAGCGCAGAGGCACACACGCACACACACACACAAATCTCGAAGGCACTTCGACGTTCACTTGAGTGTGTACACACACGAGAAGAAACATATCCTCTCGAGATTTGCGGCCTGTTTATTCTCAAACAAATGTACACGTCGTCCGGAACACCAGTCAGCATCCATACTTGTATATAAAGCTCGGTAAGGAGCTGCCGTCATTCAGCCATTTCGATTTTGCCTCGTTATCTGGAAAGCACTGCGAGCTCCGAGTTGGGAAACTTTTTCTCGTATTTTTTCGGATACCAAATTAAATGGGCGCATCGACGAACGGTACATCTATTTTTGCGCGCGAGTGCCGAAATCGTAAAAATAAAAACTCATTCGCTTTCGTTGACTTTTCTCGCACTTTTCACTGCCACCGACATTAATAACGCTCGGTGCAGTGTGCGCAGCTAAGCCGTTACACCCATATGCGTGTATTTTTTTTTTTTTTTTTTTGTTCTACTTAGCCTGTATCCTTGCGCTAAGGGTATATCGCATTCGCTCGGTAACGTACGAGGATGTAGCGAGCCATTAACGCTCGAAATCAGTCCGAAAAAAGGAAGCGCCTATAATGCGCTCTTAAGTGCGCCACCTCTTTTAACAACGAGTGGGCAAAATAATGCATCCGTCGGACGGAGGGAGGGATGCTGCTGCTGCCTCTGCACTTTACATCGCGAAATGTCGACTGCGCGAATGTCTTGCAATTTTTTACGCCGATAAAACATTTTCCTGCGCGCGCGCGCGTACATATAGTGGCACGCAGCTCTCTCTGTGTATAAGGTATATAATACACGCACACGCACGCGATCGCGAGTGTACATGACAATAACCCATAAGACAGCCTGCGAGGCAGAGAAACTTTTACATTGTAGGCCGTCTGGAAAGTTGAGAAACGAGTTTTTAGTATTCATATGCTTGCCCTGGCTTCCGTGGCTGCTGCTGCGGCTGCCGGGCTTGCCTCTACATTTACTTTTGCGCTCGCGACGGACGAGAGAGAGAGAGAGAGAGAGAGAGAGAGAGTGAGTGCAGACTTGAAATAAATATTCCCTCATTTTTTTCGGATTTGTCTTAAATGGAATAAAGCAGTATGGATAGCGCAGACTTTCGACGCGGCCGCGACAACTTGATGGAAAATAACGCTGAATAAAGTATCAAGCGCGCGAGTAATTTTTCATGTACCCCGTTAGCTTTTTACGACTGATCGAAAAGAGAAATTAGTGTATAAGCATCCCTTTTTTCGATTTTCCGTCGACCAAAACTGATCCCGTTGGCGATAAAAAAAATTTCAAAGTGTAGAGCTCTCGTTATTGTAAACGCGAATGGCATTTTCAATTTGTCGGGGATTTTGCGCCGAGCGTATCGCGCGCGATTCTTCGACAAATTCCAGAGCCGCGAGTGAAATTATAAATAATGCTCGGAAAGGTCCGTACTTTCTCATTCGGAATTTCTGCTCTGCGTTATTCGGCCCTTTCTCTCTCTCTCTCTCTCTCTCTCGCCCTCTTGTCTCTCTCCTTCTCCAGGTAACTTAAGTAGCTATGGACGCGAACAAGCCCCGAGGTCCATTTGCCAACTGAAATATGTATGATACATAATATTGTCGCGCGCGAGTCGAGTATAATTTTAATGGCGGCAGCTTCTGCCAATCTCTTCATCCATTTGTCTTTATCTGGCGAGAACAACTGCAGCGCACACAACTCGGGGCACAACTACCAAATACCCCCCGCCGCATTGAAATTCCATTGTTATAACGCGTACACGCTAAGGCTTGTTCAACTATCTTTTAGCCTCCTCCGCGCGCTCACTGCTCCAAGTTAGTTGAAATTTTGACGAGCTTCTTCTCGGCGGCGCGTGTAAATATATATACTCGTATAATATATAAGCCTCGAAGAATCGTCAAATGAATGTAGAGCGCAAAAAGTTATATCATCATGAAGGCGACGAACGCGACGAGCGAGTTACAAGTTTTCGACACCCGGTTGGAGCTCTCGCGCCCGGCGCTAATACACCTTACAATAATGTGCAGTCACAGCGGCAGTCGTACAGTGCCGACTGACTATATGTACGACGAAAGGAATCACAAATGAGCGTCGCGAAACGGATGAAACAAGGCTGGGGGAAAAATATTTTCACCTTTATAAAATCAATGCAGGCATTGTGGCGAATCCAAGTGGAAGTACGCGGCATTGTAGCTGTCTCTCTGCTACTGCGTATGAATAAAAGGTCGCTCGGCGCGAGAGGAGCTTCCAGTCCCGTGCAGCAGCAGCAGCTCGCGTAGCTACGCCATGGCTATTAGTGCGCGTCGAGAGAAAGAGAGAAAATACCCTCGGAGGCGAAACAAATATAATGCCGAGCGATTCGCAGTCGATGCTTATACGTTGTACAAACTGCGCGCGAGGTATATTTTTCCCAGTCGAAGCGTCTTGGCGCAGAAAAAAGAATAGTTTCTATTTCTCAAAGATTCATTAGAAAATCGATGTGTATACATCAAGTATATGCACTTCTCTCTCTCTCGGCGTTGTACGTGAGCAGAAAGAGCTCGAGTGAGCGAGCGAGCGAGCGAAATCCGAGCCAGCTCTCTCTCGCGCGCGCGCGCGCCGCGAAAAAAGCTCCATAAATATGATTTTGAGCCGATAGCGCGCATCGGATGATGGGTGAGCAAATAAAGGCAATTCGAGGGGAAAAATGCGCTCCTCGCGTTTCATATCTCGTATACATGATGCAGTCGGCGGCCGGCTAAAGTCTATATACACACCCACACAGATACGTAAGCTGGTCACTGGACCGCTCTCTCGAGTGGTGTGAGTCGTTGACCCGCATATACCGTGTATACATTTGTAGTAGTCGCCGCGCGCGCGCAACGCCGCCGCATCGACGTTGTCACCAATTATTAATCTTTGTTTTCCCCTACACTCGGTTAAATCTGAATAAAAATTCCTTTCGCGTACATTAACGAACTTTCCCATCGGTTTGTTTTTCCATTGTATTTCTGTCGCTGCTGCTGCTGCTGCTGCTGCTGCTGCTGCTGCTACTACTACTGGCCGCTAACTCGACAAACACATTTTTTCCACAAAAGCGCCACAATGGCAAATTATCTTTTATTGCCCGAATTTCAACCGAATGAAATTACATAATAATATCCCTCCTATATAGATTATTCAAACGACTGGACTTTAAGACGATCGTTGTAGCTCGCAGGCTTCACGACCGAAACACGGAACGAGCTTTGTTTATGTATAACAGTTGCATAATTCCTCGGAATATAATACCGCGCCGTGATCAATGCCAGTGGCTGCGCTACTCGAGAAAACACATTTTTTTTCTGTATACGTAACAGAGCTTAGAGACAGCTATTATACTCTACCATCGATTTTCTCGTCTTTCTTCTCTCCTTTTTTTTTTTTTCAAGCTTTTGAAGACAGACTCGTTCTCACAATTTCACACTTTTTTTAACGTCGAATACTTCATTCATTAAGAGGCGGATGTTGCGTCGGGGTTCTATATTCGAATCAAAAGCATTTTTAATGATGCAATCCGTTGTATAATATGTACGAGGTGGTTATTGAAATTTTTCGAAAAAAAATTATTGCGAAGATGTGCGTCGAATATTATTATTCTTGAATTTTTGCTAATGTGAATAATTTAATGACTCAAAAAAATGACGAATAAAATAGAATTTCTTGTAAATAATATCGATATTTATCAGAATGATGCATCGCTTAAAAAATATGTCAGTTTGCGTGTATTTACATCGAAGCGCGGACAAGTACGTGTATTTTTACGAAAATAAATATTAAAAGATACATTTTCTGCTTGACGTTTTTTCATAGAATTAATACAAATAGCAGTTGAAATTCTTCCCGCTTAATTTTTATGGAAACAAGCTAAAAACGTCGAAACAAAAATTACGTGTTCGTGATCTTTAATAAAAAAAGAAAGCAACTGGAAAACATTATTGGAATGAAAGGAACTTGGGGGCGTCAACAGAATGAGGATCAATAAGCATTTCCCGATGTTACCTATTTTCGAAGAATTCATCCCTTTAGAATTCCGTTGATGAAATTAATTGAAAATTTTTGTAAAATGCGCGCCAATATCAATGAGGTAGAGAACGATATAAAAGAAGGGTATTAAGATTCTGAAATAGTAATATAGCGAAACGCGTCGATTAGGCGAAAAGACAGCAGCAGCAGTGGCCACGAACCAAACTGGGTGTCTATGTCAGTTATCGGCCAAGCCAGGGCATCTGCCACAGTCGCAGCTTTTGATTAACCACGAGCCATTGAGCTCGAGCTGTGCTGCTGCTGCTGTATGAGCAGGTCGCTCGCCGCTTTCCGTGCCATTAAATGACTATTAAACAGCGTGGCAAACATTTTATAGTTGTCTCCTAAATCATACATAGTCTCGGGAGGCACATTTCATTTGTTCGAAAACTACGTGCGAGAGCGAGAGAGAGACGACGAGCCGCGCCACCAGTTATGCGAATTTTCAGCCGTGTCATCGCTTTGCGCAGCGATTCCCCGCGTACACGTGTCGAGCTGCCTTCCATCGCCCCCGAAACGTATGGCTAATTTTCCGAGACTCGACTCGACGAAACTCTTTGTCTTGTATTCAATTTCTCTCATTATACAATACCGTGCGGGGGAGCGGAAAATTCTGCTGACTCTTGCGCTTTGTAGCGCTTACCTAGTTGCTTAATCTTCGTGTGCTCGCGCGCGTAATATAGCTCGTGTGCGCTTCGCGTTTAAGTGGTAACTGCCTACTTAGAGCAATAGATACCAGCTTGCGAGCTTACTCGCCCATACAAACCGAGAGAAAGAGAGAGAGAAAGTAAGTAAAAATTAAAAGGAAAAAAAAGAAGCAAGAATACGAGAATGTAAAAGCTGGGCGCGAGGGAGAGCTGCTCGCGAAATTAAGTAATTAAAAAAGGAGCGCCCCGGCTCTCACCGGCGCCGGAGCTTCTCAAACGAGCTCCGCAGCGTCATTTACCTTTATTATTCCATCTGCGGCGCAGCTTGTAAAAGGCCCGAGAATCATGGCGCGCTCTACATATTATAGACGCGCGGGCGGAACCGACGAAAAAAGAGGCCAATCCGCGGTAACTCTTCTCTCTCTCCTTCGTTCCGTCTCGGTATACGCGCGGCTGATATAGGGAGACTTTGCTCCGTATCCTTATGGCAAGTAGTGCGGATGCCGGCGGGGGTAAAAACGAGCTGGCCGGTGTCGGGTCGGAAAAAGAAGAGCTGCTTGGGTGCAGCTAGAGAGGAGACATCGGCGAAGAAGAGGGAAGAGAGTAGTAAGCTCTGGATCGCGACTACTGCACAAGTGAGAAAAACGGCGTAATCTTGCCGGGCGGCGGAGCGAACTAGTAAAGGCACAAGCAAAAGGGAATACGGTCGCGGACTGTTCGGAGCTGCCAAGGGCGCAATTTCGCTCGCAGCCACTGTATACCTACAGGACGCGTACACGCATCCGCGTACTTTCAACTTTTTTCCAGATGTATACCTAGCTCTTTCATTATATGCCCGACCCGAGCCCAACAGCGAGAAGAAAAAAGAAAGGAGAGTTAGCGGCTTCTTCTCGAGCTCCAGCGAGAGAGGCTATTTGTACGTAACGACTCGGCGAGCCGTTACCGCCTTTGCCGCGCTCCTCCTTTCCGAGTGTGTAAACGCAGCGCTTGGAATCGAGTACACAGACAAGCCCATCTTACAGTTTGGTATTGGCTGCAATCCTCGCATTCATTAGGATATAGATTTTGCGCTTGCTTCCTCGCGCAGTCGACTGGGTAAACTCAAAGTTTTACCCCGCAACAAAAAAAGTCCTAATTAGAGGCTCTTCTCTTAATCAAGCCTCAAGTTTTTTAATCTCCATAAGTTTCAAGAAGGGTTTGGGAAATACTTTTATGAATTCTCGATTAAATATCAATAAATAAGTCGAGTGCCATTTACACCGGGCGAAGAATATAATTTTCATCAAAATTCCACAAGCACGTCAAAGTTTTGCGCTTTAATGAGAATAATCGTTGCGTTAAATTCCGGGCGCGCGAAAACGAGGCGTCGCGTGTGGCCGCGCTGCGCGTCGACTTTTTGATTCGCTCGACGCATAAGTCACGCTCGCGCAGCTAGAACGTGATACAGACGTTGTTGCGGGAATATTGTTTTACGGATTTACATCTCGCTCGCGTTATCTAAATATACAATCGGCAATTCGCTATCGGAACGCTCGTCCGCGTTGAATAATGGTTAGCCATGCAATAATAATAGACGTCACAGATCACCGTGATAAATGGAGGCGCGCGCGCGCGCGGGGGGGTTGGCTAAATTACGCGCGTGCGTTTGAGCTAGGCGTGATAAATACGGCATATTATACTATTTAGTAAATAGAACATTGGTAATGACGTATTTCCGGTTGTATACATATTGTATATAGCAGGCAGGAGCACGTCGACGGATATTTCAAATATCGACGAGTAATTCAGCGATTGACTCGATATTGCATCATCGATATAAACACATTTCGGGGCCGCAGTGAATTAATAATTATATATAAATTGAAAACGCGGAAGACGCACGCAGTGCTCGTGGAACGAGGTGATATCCGACGTTATGGGTGCGAGCTCTCGAAGGCATAATCGACGAATCGCGGCTCGTTTGTCGACGGACGATTTGTCCGCGCGTCCAGCCGCATGAATGGCTCATACTCGCGTCGGCCATTTAGCAAACACACGCACGTAATCGTCTCGAGACGGATCTGTTGTGTACACGCGTGCATATACACGCAGAAGATCTGCGTGGATCGCGAGGCACGAGGCTGCTGTGGTGGCGGCTCCCTGCATAGCTGTGTATAGGCGCGCCAGGAATCTCTCTCTGGAGGAATTGTGCTCGGTCGCTCGGTGTGCTGCGGCTTAATCTACGACGACGCTCTGCGCCACAGTAGTCTCTCAGCGTCGAATCGTACATGTAGCCGCGCGCGCTCATCGAGTTAAAGCTCGCTGCAGTGTATCTATGTGTAGTCGTGTGTAGGTAGGTAGGTAGGTAGGTAGCCGACTGCCGAAGGCGAAGGTGTACGAGATAATCCACTCTCTGGCGCGGCAAGAGGCCTCGCTCTCTCTCTATGTGTAACGCTGATCCGCGATACCTACATACCTACATAGTAGTAGTAGATGGTGTAGGCAGTGTCGCGTGTCGGAAGTGGCGCTGAGCTTGCGACTACATACTACTACTACTACTACACCGCCGCCGCCCATGTGCTTTCACGTTTTATCCGTATAGCTTCGCAGCTACGCACACACACACACACACACGCGTGTATAGCATTATTCCGCACTCGGTGAGAATAGCTAAGTACATCAATTGCCGCGTTAAAATGTGATACATGCGCGCGCGCGCCGAGGCTACACACAATCTACGCTTATACTCCTTTCCGCGATATATTCCATTAACGTACGACTATGGCAGCCGCAAACGCTCGCCCATAATACGTAAAGCAGCAGCTACTCGCGTGAACGTTTTGCATACTGCCGACGGATTAACAGATGAGTCGAGGGAGCTCGAGCAAAGATACAAGCCTCGCTTGCTGCTGCTGCTGCTTCTCACCCGCACGATCCGCACTGCACTCGCACTCGCACTCCTTACTCTCCTGAATTTACATTTTATATGGTTATGGCGTCTTAATATCACGAGCAGCTCCACAACACACCACCGCTGCTGCGCGCGACAAGTGTGTGCGAGCACGTGTGTGCACCTCCGGTGCGTCTGTTCCTGTGTATGTGTGTTTGTGTATGCCGGCTTTTTGTGTCATTTCTCGTTCGCAGCTATATGCGCTTTCTACCTCTACCTTTTTACTAATACCTACATTGTATGTACATCTGGGCGCGTTGTGCTTGCAAGGTATATGCACGTAACGGCGCGCAGTGCACGTCCGTACAAATTAATCCGCCGAGCACGAGAACTGTCCTGTAATAACTCAAAATCATCGTATACGACGTAACTTCGTGCCACTTGTACTTTTTCCTTTTCAAAGCCGTGTAATAATAATATACATATATGTCTACGGACAAATCTCCAGAACTCGGTCGCTTTGGATCATTTTCAAACGAAATTTTCAACTTGATGCGCAGCTCTGAAACTCGCCATTTTTTTTTACAAATTCATTTGAAAAGAATGAAGAACATACGGTGCAGTTTTGAGGTAATCTTTTACTTAAATGTAAACATTTTGGTTGAAAAGCGATGTGTTAAAACTGAATTAATTTTGGCGATGATTGCTCGAAAAATTTATGAAAATTCAATAATATTTAACGCCAGACCCTACCGCTAGATGGCGAGTACCTTTATTTGTAAATCTGCAAGTAGTAAAGTCAAAGTATATAATAATTTTATAGGTGTACAAATAGTACCTGTACTACTCTGTACGCACTTTTGTCAAATACTTAGCAGCCTCTTTACATTTTCGATAATGTACATGTATGTACTGGTATAAGTGTATCTTTTCCTAAACATTTGAATATAATCTCATAAAAGCATATCTGATGCTCAAAATATTTCAAGGAGAAAGCTTCAAAATTTCGAAAGTTCTAAAATTGAAGTATCACCAAGAAAATTGGCATATTGAGTTTGTTTCACAATTTGGTATACTTTTAATGCTGCAGTAAAAGGTAAATAGAATTATAACCTTTTACGTGTTCAATTTCCAATTCAATTGCTCTAACAATTATGCACGTTTCCATATTCTACTTTTTCCAAATATAATTGCTATGAAAATATGGAAATTCCCGTCTTTTGCGATGATGTATGAACTAGAACTTTGAGAATAGAAGAACAATCGGTGCTATAAATTAAAGAAAGTTTCGAAAATATAAGTTATACTTCACGATTATATGTAATTTCCAATGGGCTGCGCGTAATATCAGGATATCACAAGACGCGGCCACGCTCTGGAGATTTGCCCATATACAGCGTCGTATAGCTGCCGCTACTACTGTGTACTACGCTGCGCGGCTTAAATTAATATCTCGAATCCACGATACACGTTTCTGTTTACTACTTGTTGTAGGAAGAAGTTGACGGGTTTGCTCCGAGACTCATTAACGAGTCTGGTGTACCAAGACATTACGAGATATCCGAACCGACTTCGGCTTCTACGACTTCGTTCCGTTTAATTGAAATATCAACTTCGCAAAGATGTTGCAAAAAGAGAGCGCTGTTTTTGACCTAAATTATTATCAAAAGTACAGCCCCCCCAAAAATGCGCGCGCTAAGCGTCGAAATTTATTCCGCGCATTTGTCCTAATGAAAATGAACCGGTGACGTACGAATACCTTATGTGCGCTTTCATTGTAATGAAAAAAGTTGAAATGACATTGCATGGCGCGGCGGGGAGGCCAGGCATGGCTAATTATGCAGGGCTGGAAAAATGTTTTAGCTGCAGCATATATATCGTACACGCGTCTATAGTCTCGCGGGCCATATACATTAACTACGAGGATTCGATTTTCCTTTTTGCCCGCATTACCCAGCGCGGCTTTTCCATAGGAGAACCTAAAAACTATTCAAATATAACAAAGAACGGAGCGCGGGAAACGTGTGTAACTCGTAAAATTACCATGAGCGGCGGAATTCTCATTCCGAAGATGTATTCCGCGTGCGGGTGAGCTCGCGTCTGCCTTCTCGCGAGCGCCCGGCCGCAGAGAACCGAATAACACGCGCATACGTAAGTCCAAACATTTGTAAAATGCTAATAATTAATGGACGCGTCGAACGAAAAATGCGCAAGAGAGGTTTATATCGTTTAATTATACGCGATCCGACTAATCGCGCAAAAATGGCTTTGGCCTCGGTTGGTATTCAAATTCAGCCGTCATCAGTATTGTTTTCCTTTTTTTGGGGTAGTTGGCTGTGCGCGAGTATAGGAGCTTTTAACGGGAATCGAGCGGCAGAGAGAGAGAGAGAGCAAAGAGCAGAGAAAGAGAGTACAGTTCTTTGCCATTGAGACGGCAAACGAGCGAAAGATTAGAGAGCGAATTTATGCAAGCGACACGAAACGCAATCCTCTAACGATACGCGATCGATCGACGCAGTTGTACAGAATAGCGCGGAAGGTTATAGGCGCTTAACTGCACGATTCCTCGAGAAAATCATTGAATTTCAGTGCGTACTACTACTACTACTACTACCCGGCGTGGGCGTTGCTAGAAAGTGTACCCTTTTTTTCTTTTTTTTTCCTTTCCTTTCCTTTTTTTTTTTTGAGCTGCTTTATTTTGCAGGCATGCTCTCTGCCATAGCCTCGCATGTAGCGTGTGTATATATAAGGTACCTATACGGTCGCCTGCTGTACAAAACTGCTCCGGCACATACTTGGCATTACGCGTACGTGTGTGCTCTTGCTCTCTCTCTCTATATACGTATACTTGTAAAAACTACGATTTGCACTTTCAATGCCTCGATGGATTTATTTGAATTGTTGTCGAATTTTTTCCTGCAGTACTTTAGTCCGTAGGGGAGGGGATCGTGCGCGCGCGTTCCTCTATCACCCACCTGCATACGAGTACGTATTTTCGCAAAACGAGCTGATAAGCCGAATATGAAGACGCATTTTTAGCCATTTATAAATATTGATGATATTCGACTGGCTGGCTGTGTTGGGTGTGTGTTTGCGCACGCTGAAAATAATAGCTTGGGCAAATATATATTCTCGATCCCGAACGAAGGTAATTTAACCGCTATGGTTGCACAATATACCCCGTCGCTCGTTCGCGCGCAAACTGTTGACATTAAGAGTTGCTGATTGATTCGACAACAATTGAAAATAAACTCGCAGTTTATGTAATGATTTTACTCGTTATATCGACAGAATCGAACAATCGACACGAATCCCCCCCGGAGCTCAAGGTAACTTAAGTTCCCCATCATTATTTCCGTTTGTTACGATTTCGTATACGTATTAAATTTGTTACTCTTCAGACAGGATAGAAAGATAAAATTATCCGTTAGAGTACTTTGTGAAGTAACAATTTTACAATGACGCGCAACTTACACCTGGTGACATCTGTAATACCAGTAAAATAATTATATTGTTCGGGTTCAATGATTACTTGACAATTTTATCTTACCAATGATCACGTATTTTGACATCTGTACGAGGTAGCGCTGTCGTAAGTTCGGAAATCAGAGACATCGAATCGAATCAAAACAAACTGCATCTACTTCGGTTATGATGAAAATGAATTTCTCAAAAACTTGTAATGGCTAAACATTATTAATGGCCTAATGATAAAAAAAATTACCATTTAAAATGTTTTAAAATACATTTACATTAACTTTTATGATTTTGTAAAATACAATGATCCTACTTTAAGCATCTACCACTAGATGGCGAGTACCTTTATTTACTAATCTGCAAGTAGTGAAATGAAAATAATGGTATATAAGTCAAACGTGGTTTCTGGGAGTTGAATATCATATAAATAAGGAAAATTTGTCCCAAAGCTTTCGACAATTATCTAAGGCTGAATGTTGGACGATTATTTGAATTTTTTTAAATGAATCAAGTTTTGAAATAACTTAATAATTTCTTCAAAAAAATTCCTTATGACCTTAGCTCACAGACGGATCGTGCTAAACAATGAAAACTGCAAAGAAAAAGACATAATATCATCACCAGCAATGCGAACGTGTCGACAGCTTTTTTGAATAACAATAAAGAAACGATGTGGTGAATCGCAAAGAATAAAAAAATATTATATTCAGGTGAATAAAAAGTCGGCATGTCAAAAAGAAAATTTGTGATTTTGAAAAAACAATTCGTCTCTCGCCTCCTTTCGGTGACATATCAGCGGGAAAAAGTAAAGTAAAACCCTCCGAAATATTTCGTGTAAGGACTCTCTCTGGCGTCGACACATCCACACATAACATACACGCATACATACACATACACGTACAGGGGCTCTTTTCTCATATTATACACACGCAGCCTCGCAGTTGCACAAATGTACACGTTATACTTTATACGCGAACGGCAGTGCCTGTAAACCATAAAAGGAAACGGCAGCGGCAGCACTGCTACAAGTAGCGAGACATTATCCAATAATCTTTTCTTCTCTGCAGCAGGCGTGCAAGCAGACGTCAAATCTGCACTATAACTCTCGAAAAAAAAAAAATAGTTGTAGAATGTCTAACGTGAAGCACTTTTGAAAATATTTGGAGAAAAAATGTCTCTCATGCAAATCATCTACGGGCGCGCGCGCGAGCGGGCGTACGCGAGGACATTTTCCAAGCCCCTTATTGATGGTTACGATTTATCGACACGAGCGAATAAAATGGGATCAGCTATTCTTTTTCAGTGCATTGCACCTTATTCAGACTCACAGGTAACTTGTTCGATTTTTAAAAAGATTTCCTGTCGATGGAAATTCCAAGAAGAGAAAAAGGCGAATTGAATGTAATTAATTTGACTTATGGCTGTCGCTTATCACAACTTTTAAAACTTTGAAGCCCCGCGTCGTGTGAGTGCTCAAGACGGAAAGTCATGTGAAAATGTAATTTTACTATAAACGATAAGGCTGATGCTTGTTGCAATTGAAACTTAATTGAAGTTATTTAGTTAACGTAGGTAACACATGATGCTTGCGCTTGCTCTGTAGCATGTGCGCTGCAAACTACTTTCCACTTTACGATAACAGTGGCGTACTGCATAATAATAGAACCTTTATTTTGATGCGTTTAAAGACTCAAGTTTGGTAATATCAAAAAACTTTGGCGTAACGAGCCACTCGACTGAAAAATGCAATATCTTCCATCGATAATCTTTGCCTCTTGATATTTTTCAAATCATCGGCACGGCTCAAAAAGAAAAAATCTTGAAAAATTCCCAATCGATAAGACCGGTTTTCAGCATTTCACCGCACTCAGAACTCATTGAAGGTTACAAAAGATTCTACAAGAGATGATATAAATCTCCATTTATCAGAGCTGAATCAACGACGTAAAACAAGAAGCTAAAAAATATTGCATCTGCAGCCACTCGCCACCGGCCATAAATTGCATAATGTCAAAAGTCCCTGGCATGCGCGCGCGAGCACACACATACACGCGCGCGCGCACACCCTCACACTTTTGCATTCACATTATGGTCTATTGTCAAAGTTAGCCAACTTTCTATGCCAGCCGCTGTATAACCACTTGAGTATAGTAAAATAGTGTTACGAGAGATATCTGCGCACTTTTGACTCGTCTTGTTTGAGAATGAGTGTATAGTAAAAAAGCAATACCGGCGGCGAAAATGAGGTTGGCATAGACGTGAAAAAAGCTCCAGCTGAAAGGAGTCCGTGAAAATCTTCTCATAAAAGTTGCGTATATATAAGTGAGAAAGCGAGGGGAGAAGGCACTGCCTCGACTACAAAGACAAAGTAGACGGATTAAGCAGCGGGCGTGCTTACAGTTGACTAGGAACAAACTTATTTTAAAGTAGAAAAGCTTTATGACTTTTCAATTGGCTATGGTCTTGGCAGTTTAGATTATTCAACTCGGAATAAGATAATTAATTTACAGTTGAATAATAAAAAATGTCGAAAGTTCGTCATTAAAAAAACCCACGCTGCCGGTCTGAAATTCAACATCGCTGAATTAGATTTAATTTATCCAAATTTTGAGATAAAAGTTTATACGGGTAGAATATTTTAATATACCTGTGTGCAATTATGTAAATCTCTTTGCATGAGGTTTGGAGAAAATAATATTTCCCATTTCTGAATTGATCGTTCAAAAAAGTATCGAGAGATCATAAATATTAATTCAATTAAAAAATATGACGTTTATCTATCCAGCACAATTGTGTTAACCGAACAATTTTCTTGATACTAATGCAAAAAGAACTTCAAATTCTTTATAATCTTGTAAAAAATTTCAATGTACTTATAAGGTATTGTTCTAAATTTCAGTTACTAATACGTCTTGCAAAAGAATAAAAAGTATATTTAACCTTCAATAAACGTTTGTCAGCTAACCATTAAGCTTTAATCCTTATCATTACTTCTAGATTTTGAATTTTGTTCGTGAAAATATGTGAAAATTGCGGTGTAATCGCAGAAACTGACACGGTATACCTGTCTCTTGTAAGCAACCGAATAGCATCAAACTGCTGTCTCAGCTTAAGGGATAGGTATCGTGGGCCATAAAGCAGATGATGACGCTGCATTGTCTGTCGTAAGAGAACGTGTCTTGAACGTTGACTCGGGGGCTACTCCCGAAAAACATCGACGCGCGGCGCCAATCCTTCAACAAATTTCCACATTGTTGCCCGAAATCGTTTCGCGTTGGCTTTTATTGATGGTGTCATGATTATAATTCATCACTTTGCAGAGACAAGGCAAATCGCTTTTCCATTAACCATTTAGCCGCCGAAATACTCGATCCGTACACAGAGAAATTTAATGAAATTGTCAAGCCATAATTGCGTTAATATGCTTTCATTAAAACCTTAGTTGATATTTCAGCTAACGTATAATAATAAAAGTGATAAACCAAATGACAGTTAAATTCCATGATTGGAAACTCGACCCACGCGATACAATCTGAAACCAAAAAGTGTAGTTTATGTATTTCAATTAAACCTCAATAGCTACCAAACTCATTGGATTTATTTCATTTTGTCGTAGTATATTACATAAAAAATGTCAATACAATCAACTTACCAGTTATATTTCAAAAATGACGATCTCAAATACATATTTATTTGCGCGAGTATTAAACATTTCATAATAAATTTGATGATTGAATATCAGACCGAGGTCGCAATCTATTTTATTTCATATGAATCATCTGTTCCTGATAATTCATAATAAGTCAAGTTCTTTGACGTTGAAAGTATTCGTCGATATCATAAAGCTAATCAACATTTGTGTAAAAGGCCAATCAGTTGTTTAGGTAGACAGCACTACATTTTCCCTTTATGTTGAAAATCGTGAAAGTATTGATGATAAAGAGAACATCTGTATCATTGACTCGTATCACTTGTAGTTTTTCCTTATTCAATATCCTTTTTGAAGATGATCCTGTTCTTTCTTTAGGTTATCACAACCGTCGATTTTTTTTCATCAGTTTTTGCTCACAAGCGATTTCTTTATAATCCAACCAGCTACAAGCACAAACAAAGAATTGTAATTGCTTTTATTTAACTCAAGGGTTGAAAAAAGAGTTAGTATGAAAAATGTCGTGTACGAATTTTCCCCAGAACAGTCAAACCCATTCGTTAACATTAAAATAAATAGTTAATAAAATTGTAGTGGGATTTGATGAAGTTATATAAATTACATTATGTAAGACAAGTAATATTTAACAAGTTGCACGATACATACAAGTTTAACTATCACGTTCTAATCCAAAGCATATTAAATATTATGGAATATTTGATTTGATAATCTAAATAAGAAAATCAAAGTTTGTGGTTTCAAAAATCGTTTAAGATGTTCATAAGTTAAGTTTTATCCAGCAAGTATATTACACAACATGCTCAGCGTGCGGAGCAAGTATCACGCGAGATATAAATCCCCAAGGAAAAGTTCAAAATGCAAAGTAAGGGTACAAATATATAGCCGCATGCCGTAAATTTCAAGGAAAGCAACTGCGTGTATACTTGTTATATCCACGTAAAATATCACATGTATACTACTATAGCATATGCTCCAGAGATGTTTGGATAATATTCAAATTTTACAACGTGTATTCTTTCTTATTTGCATGAACAAAGTGAATCGATAATTTATTTGCAAAAATTTCTTTTGTTGCAGTTGAGCAAGTACCTGGAGGAATTTGACATAGCGACTTTGAGAGACCTGCAAATTTCCAGTATCACGTAAGACTGTCAATTTTTCATGTACATATTTACAAATTTTTCGCATTCTCCAATAAATATTTGAGCGAAGTTTGAAAAATTCAATGTCCTCGGAAACAACATCTCCCGCGATAAAGATAATTTCACCATGAGACGTTGTCTGCGTGATTATTAAAGATGACAATTGCCGTATGATACAACATGAGCAACTCGCACGAGACGCGGAGAGCTCGTAAAAAAGTCTTACTCTCCGATTTAGCCGGTAGCTAAAAAAAAAGGAAAAAAAAAGAAACAGGCAAATGGGCAGCGGAGAGACCGAACGTGCGCGTACCCGTATAGTTTCAATCAGCTGAAACCCATGCGCAAAGCAAATCTGAGCAGCAGCGAGCTCGGCAGTGGCCGTAGCAGTAGTGGCAGCAGCCCCGGCTTCGACAAAGAGCAAAGCTCCCGCGAGAGCTAAAACAAGAGAATAAAAAGCAGCTGCAGTCTGGGTTTTGCGAGAGCTACACTTCATCCGACTCCGCCGCGTTCTTTTTGCGCACCAATACACGTACCCCGCACTCGCACACATATGTGCGCTAACACACGCGAGTATTTAATTAAATAACACGCACTATACATTCCTGATGAGAAAAAGTTGCATTTAACTATTAGCCATTTACTGGCGCACAAGATCCGCAGGACTTTTACTTGTTTTATTTTTCGCTTACCAAGATTTTCTTATTGTGTCGTAAAGAACACAAAGCTGCTCGGGGAATATATTTTTTAGCGCTGTATATAATCGTATTAACGCGATCGTTGAATTTAATTTTAGGCTGATTATCCTGTTTTTGTCTGTGCAGAGCTGACTTGGAGGTAAATTTCTACTTAACGGGAGAGCTTCGAGACGAAGAGAAGATACAAGGAGCGCTAAAGCAGCTGGTTCAGCGACGTCGACTCGGCAGCTTATTTCTGGAGCCGACGCACTTGGCCTTGCAGCAAAAGTCGGCCCTCAGACTGCAGGTGGGTATGGGGCAAGAGGGTGGGTAGGCTGAGGTGTGCATTATGGCAGGTCGAATGGCCCCTCAGTCGAGTGGCACGTGCCGATCACAAGTCACAGACTTGGCCAGATTACGGGGCAAATGGAGCCGAAGCCGCCGCCGTACGAAATCCGCTCGGGGAAACTTTGGGTCGAGGCTCTGGCCTGGCCGTAATATGCGACGCGTACGTGTGCTCCCACGCGAAACTCGATTATCTGCTCGCCAAGGAGAGCTACCCCCGGTCCATCTTGTACTGCTCGAGTTTCGCCGCGACTTTTTTCCCAGATGCCTCCGACGCGACGTAACTCTCAACTTGCGCCCGCTAAAACTATCTGCCCGTCGATAAGCAACCCTTGAGCTTTCGTGCAAGAGCACTAGCTTATGGCAATTTCAATGTGACTTTGACTCTACAATTTTTTCTTTACTTTGCAGAGCCTGAGG
>CACVKI010142010.1:0-12988 GCA_902732785.1 Trichogramma evanescens | reverse complement strand
AGTTGGGCTTCAAGACTGACGTTGTTGCGCTCGACGAAATCGACGCCTCTGGGGTGGCTGACATTCGTTAATTTGATGCGACACTCGAATCTCGTGCGATCTGGAACACAATGGGAGTCACAACAAATAGACAAGATGCGTAGGTGGAGGTCGATTGGGGGGACAGCTCGTGAAAAAGTGCGGACAACTGTATGTGCGGCAGTGCAGCTCTGGCCAGTGGAGCTGGGACCGATTCGAGAAAACAAAAGCCCCGAAAAGCTGCACTTGGTTTTTGATGGCCGAGCCTCAACTGCAAATCACCCTGACTATGCCGAGTGCATCTCGACTTTTTTGCCTTATGTATACCAACTCCACTGCCACAGCTGCCGTCGCCGCTACCAGTGCAAATTCAGACGTATCGCTGGACGATCGACTCGATCAATATTTAAGCTCACCTGTGTCGACGTGGCTCGGCTCTTTGCACTGGCACGGCTGCTGCTGAGCAGGAACTTCTGAGATTAACCTTTGATGTCTTTGGTTTGTGGTTTCCAATTTTTTCCCAAGTAAAAGCTATGACTTCAGAAACATCGGTTGAAAAGTAATTATAGAAATGAATATAATCGATATTGCCCTTTAAAAAATAAAATAAGATTTGAATTATAGTTCTCACGTGAAATTCCTTTACCAAAGTTCTAGTTTCACGAGTTGAATAGTATTTAAAACAATCTTGAAGCAAATCTACTTGCTCCTCGTATTGAAGTACCTTTATATCACAATTCAGCGTAATGTTTGTATGATTTATCAATCTATTTTTTATCTCGTAAAAAGTTCATCATTTTCATAAAAGATCAGCATTTTTAAAAATTATGATTATTTTAAGGTTTCTATGACAATTTTGATCAATGATCTCATTTAACGTCTTTCCGATATTTTTAGAGTCAATTATTACTCTAAAACAATGAATATACTTTAAGGCTTATTATGGAAAATTTAATACTATCTAAGACAAGAAACTAAGCTCCCGAGTAAGTATACATAGTAATCACTGCTTTGTGTACATTTTATAATGCTGAGTTATACGTATTGTATTGAAGCGAAACTTAAAATGAAAATTAACATGACCTCATACTAGTAAAGGGCACTATGCTGTTCCAGGACTTCTAGGGTTTTAAATCTGTAAAGCTTTCGTTTGAAAATTTGGTAAGAACTCATTACAAAAGTGAGGCATCATTTTTGCTAACGGGATTGATTTTCAATTATTATGGTAAGAGAAATAATAAACAAACGTATAATTATTTTTATATATAAAATATATATTTTTTAAATTCTTAAATTAATGATATTTTTGTACAACTCTTTTGTATAAACTAAGAAAAGTTGATATTGCTTGAATATATTGTTAAAAACAGCTGTATGTCATCGAGTATACTTTCTCCAGTTTAGTTAAAAGTATGCAATAAAAAGCATACTGCATAATCTTCAATATTAACAAAATCAATTTTTTAAACATGCTCTAAAATATTACAACAACATACAAAATCAGAAACATTTAAATACAACAATATAAGTAAACTGTATTACGTCGGAAAACTTTTCCTTATAAAGATTCGTAAAATTTTTACACAGTATGTCTAAATTTATGCAAATTTTACAGTTATATACAAAACATTTTTTGAATGTCTAGCTGTAATATTTACATTCAATAACGCACCAGCGTGTGCGTACTCAAAAATTGTATTCGTAACAATTATACACGCTTGGATCAGATGCAATAACAAAACGCTAGTAAATTTTCGTTGTTTTAAAATATTTTACCTTAAAATTTTTGATTCACAACTCGCATCAATATATCACATCCCCATTTTATTTAACTTTTCTCGTTTTATAAATTCTAATGATTTTTCAGTAACTTTTTCAATGAGATTTTTAACAAAAAATGTTCCCATATGATAAATAACTTATTTTATTTCCAATCAAACGCGTTTCGCTCATACTTGGATTGATCGATAAATCTGACTAATTTTTAGTAAAAAATAAATAATAATTGAAATCGTAAGAACTCGCGTACTTAACATCGAAATTTAATAAATAATATGAACGGTATAATATTTAATAGGTATATAATACATGTTTCATTCACAGCCTAATTATATGTAATAATAGTATACAGTTTTTTATTAGTTAATGACTATTACCATTAGGCTGATGAATATGGTGAAGGTCACTGCTGCCGACGACGACACATTCTTCGATAACGATTTCGGGCTTAACGAGCACCACTTTGGCCTCGCCGTCGGGCTGCTTTCGCTCATTCATATTGGCGATATCGGGCATCTTTTCGGGAACCTCGCTAGACTCATCGGTCGTGCCAGGCACTTGTTGAATGTATAATGATTCATCGGGTGCCGGCACAATGAAGAGCGGCTGCTTCTTACTTAGCAGCTCGGCAACTTCGGGCCCGTTGATGGCTAGAGTCACGTCGGGCATGGCTAAACACGTTTCTATGTGCATTTGCTGCTGCATTTGTTGATGTTGGCTTGTTTGACTGGGCAGATGGTGGTGTTTCATTATCGATTGAAGACCTTGAGAGCCTAACTTAGACGGCGCTTGGCGAGGCTGATGCTGGTGCAATTGATGCAATTCCACCGATGGATACTGATGATGCTGATGATGCTGGTGATGGTGATGATGTTGATGTTGGTAATGTTGATGGTGCTGGTGATGTCGGTGCTGACTGTTCATAATGTTGCATTGCTGCAAACTAGGTAGGCCAGACATATCTTTACGCGTTGGCTGAAAAATGAGATTCGAAACTAATAAGTTTGTGTCTTTTCATAAATTTTAACAATTTTAAAAAAGGCTTCGTGAATTCAAGAAAGCATCACGAGTCAGTAACAAATATTCATAAGAAATTATTGAAAGTTAGAACTTAATTATACGCTATTTATTAAGCTAACGCTTGCGAAACATATATAGTCCAAAGATTTAAAAGTTTAAATTTGAAATTTAATAGTTATAAAAAGTTATTTTTTATAACCCGTTTTTACCTAATATTTTTCAGTAAGATTCATAGGAATCTTTTTTTTCTTTAGTTAAATTGTAATTTTTAGTAGAGCTTTGAGTAAACGCTAGAGACATTTGAGCATGTGCATTTTTTCAGTAATTTTATCAGCATCTTTAAATTAACAAGATTCAAAAATAAAAGAAAAAGCAGTTTTGAATTTTGTAGAGGTTGAAAATACGGTGGTTACGCACTTTATAAATCATTTCAATATTTCATTCATTCGTACTGGAACTATTTTAAACCTCGTTAACGCTGGCATAAACTATGCGACTAATGCATGCACTGTAATAACCACCATTGTATGAACTACCTATATTAGTTCCAACTAATGAAATAGCACTTATTTAAATTTAAAAATGTTTTAGTTTGAGGGACTTCGAAACAATCAATTGTAAATATTTTCTAGTATAAGATTACAATTAATACAGATATGATTATATTATATTTTAAGTGTAACTTGTTCTCGTTTCTTATGAATCACATTATTATCTAAACCAAAACCGACGATAAAAATTATGTTTATTATAAAAATGCTGCCTAAATCGTAGATTGATCTAAAACTTTTCTAGGTATTTGAGAATTATAACGATTATTGTGACAATTGCTGAGAAACTGAAAATAAGCACATAAATATTTACTCAGAATTTAGTTTTAGTTTTGAGAGCTCGAAGCTAAGAAAAGTACAATATAATATAGTCGAGTTTATGCTTAGGCTAGCACTTGACAAAGAAAGTTGCTTGACTTGGCCTGCACGAAACTCCCTGATCTTTGGATTACGAGCTTTTCGTTTTATCTCCGCATACAAAATAGCTAGCAATAGTTCTATCTGTTTCTCTTTCGACTTCCACTGCGTGAGCATAGTTTGAACTATTTTTCAATATTATGCGACGGAAACTCGATGTGCTTGTTCATTTATAAAAGACGAATAAGTTATATTTTTTTAAATTGTAAAAGACCCGTGGAGTATTAAAATATTTTTTACTCAAAAAATTAATTTATTCGTGTTATTATCGATGAGAATTTTTTTTAAATTTTGCATCAAATATTTTTAACGAAAACCAGTTTGAAAAGATTGTGGTGAATGATCTATGAAAATGTCACAGATTTTACCGCAGCCCATATTTAAAATTCGTGGAAAACATTCAAAAACGTAGCTCTCAGCTAATGCAAGTGGTTGGTCGAATACGAATTCCGGAAAACATCACGTATATGATATGCTAAAGAAATAACGAGATACTGCATAAATGTGCTTTTGAAGTTTTTCAATCAACTTGACACCAAACGCAAAAAGATTGCGAACGCGAAGGAAAAGCTGCGGTTGCGAGCACGAATACGTGTTAAACTCGACAGATTTTCACTGCCACTATTTTTCCTTTGTCCATCCATATTCCGCTCTCTCACCCTCGTGGCAGAGTTATGCGCGCCAGTGACAGACTCCTAGGGCATGTACGCGTATGTACAAACTCTTTGCACTCGCCGCAGCGAAAAAAGGGTTAGTGCCGAGTAACTTTGAAAAAAGTTACAGAACAAACTTGACAATTAAGTACAAAAGCTGTGTTTAAGTGCCTGCATATTCGAGCTTTGAAAACGCGTGTATAGTATTAATTCGAAATAACTTGCATCTTAATTTAAAAAATGACATTATATAAAACCACTGTAGGAACCGTTCTTGAAAATATATACGCATATGCGAGCACGCATGCAAATAAAAGCTAGCGTTATTCTATTTTTTTAAACGTTAATTTAAAGTTTTAAGCGTTAGTCTATTTTTAAAGAGTAAAAAAGAAATTTTTTCAAATACCGCTTTTTGTTACATTTTACAGATTTTGAGCAATATCGAAAAGTACAGTTTATTAAAACATTATTGCTCCTGATTCAAAAATCTTCATTTTCTTGTACCGCACTATATGAATATTTTAAATGAACGAGTTGCGTTTGTTTAAGAACCAAAAGAGGCTTAAAAGGAAAAAAAAATTATTCAATTTTTGGAAAGGATTCCTTCCCATTTGAACGCATTTTTGGAAAACATGAAACGACAAAAAACGCAAAAGAGTAAAAAAAGTTAACACGCAATGTACCCGAGAAAAAGTCATGAAAACAGCTATATGTCAGTCAAAAACCGAAATTTTACGATTCAACAAACGCATTGAAAAGAAGAAGGAAAATCCGTTCCGAAATTTGAATTTTAAGCTCCTTTTGAGCTTCAGTTTTAAATAAAAAAAACTATGGATAATTACGAGCGAATTTCAGAGAATGTAAACGTAACGAAAATCGATAAATCATTATACTCAACTAGACGCAATGTTTGAAGTTCGGTATAAAGCATGCATTTCCGGTCGAATATAAACTAATTACAAACTTTAAATTCAAAAGTCCCTATATTCGAATGTTTATATAAAGTGAAAAAAGTAAAAAAAAGAAAAATCGACTTTTACCTCTGGTAAGACTGTAGCATAAGGTTCAGGAGCCGGAGGCATGGCGAGACTGCCAAAAAAAGCTTGAGACTCAGTCTGGGCAGTGACGTCGCAGCGCTGCTTTCCACCGAGTGTGTAGCTGTCGGTGTTGGTGCGTACACTGGCACAATTACTCCCAGACGCCGAGACATTTTCCAAGTATCTTTCATCGACTCGGTGGATTTGGATCTCAGGAAGTCCAATGTGAGGAGTGTAGGTGGAGCCGACCTCGCCTCCGCTGTAGTCGCGAGCGTCGATGCCTACAGCGACTCCTCGAGCTTCCGGATACACGGCCACCGGTTCGCAAACGCCAGCGAGCAAATACGTCGTTCCAGCCGGCAACTGCGTAACTGCCGACGCCGATGAGGACGATAATTCTCTATCTAGCTCTGGTACCCCGTGAAAGCGAACAGCTTTTTTTCAAACGATAAAAAGACACGTAACTTATTTTTTTGGGAGGGAAAAATATTTATTGGCTTGAGCATCTAATATTTACAACACATATCATATGATATGTTTGCATAATTTATAGTCAACTAACGAGTCTCTCAAAACTATTAATTTTTCAGAAAATTTTTCCTAGTAGAAATGCTCAACATTAATAGTGACCTGATAACCGAAAAATGTCCATTTGGGTTGTTTCAAAAAACGTTGCCAATTGTAAATTATGTTACAAATGCTAAGCGCATTTCAAATACTCTGAAATGATAATTTAATATTTTCAAAAAATTTAGACCAGCTTTCAACAAGTTTAAATAGTACTACTTTGAGTCTACGCCAGTAGATGGCGAGTACCTTTATTCGTGAATCTGCTAGTGGGAAAGTAAAAATAATTGTATAAGTTAAAACGCGGTCTGATCAATGGAATATTCCAATTCGTTCTGTCAATGGAATTTTCCAATTTATAACTTTCATGTTGTTGGGCCTTTTATGTTTTTGAGAAACTTTTTTGTTGTCCAAATCCTAATAATAAAATGATGAACGTATCTACTATGGTTGACACATTTTCATTCAAGCACACAGTTTTTAAATCGTGTACTATATTCGAGTGATTTGTCAAGTATGAAAAAATTTAAGAAGCCTTACCCTTTGTATGATGTTCTGTTGAAATATCATTTTCTGACTCCATGTGTCTTTTCAATTTTTTTAGACTTGGAGTCATAATTAGTACATCACTACATGCTACGTAAACCATAAGAATTATAAACCCCTGAAAAAAGGCTCAAATGTACATTTATATACAAAGTTATAACGTCGAAATTTTTTTACACCGATTGAGTGAATAATTTTCTAATTCTCAAAATAAATTCATTTGCATTTAGAATCACTACAAAATGTATGAACCAACATTATAAAGAAACGAATACTATCATTCAGTTGTTTAATTAAGATATTAATTTCAAATAATATGATAAAATGTAAACATTGTCGAGTGACTTTTCAGAAAATAATCAGTGTTCAAATGTACTCTATACATGAAAATACGTTAAAACTGTAGCTTTTGTCTTGATTTACTTACCAAGAGAGCTGAATGAAATGCAAAAATATAGTGGTAAATGATGGATGATGAGTTGATGTACACGATAGAAGATATTTCCATTGTTACGATGCCAAAAATAACCAACGCTGAGCAATGTAACATTTTTATCCTGTAAAAAAATTGACGTTACATGTTTCAAGCTTGTACTACCGTGATATTTGTTATTCTTAAAATACATGTATATATTTTACCCACCTTACTTTAAATACATCTTTTTTCGAAAAATTTTTCAACAAATTTTTCGTTTTTTGAATGATAGCAATGTACAGTAACAAAAACGTGAGTAACAAAGCTATCGAACACATGACAAAGATGTTATATGCTCCCGTTCCAAAAATTATCCACCATGATTCATGCTTCCATCCAATAGTTTTACGAGTTAATTCAGTACTTAAAATTGCTAAAATTGGAACTCCTGTAGAAACAAATACAAATTTATGCAGGCAGGGATGAAAATAGGAAAAAATCACAGCTCATTCTGCAAATATTCTGAATTTCTCACCAGTAATGACTGCAATCACCATTGGCTGAAGCTGTTGACTAGGATGAAAATTAGAAATTTCAGCATAAATTATCAATGCTTGAGAAATGGGTGATGATATACTCATTAGTAAAAATGTCTCCAAAGACATCGCAACAATGGACAAATTATCCTGTAATCCGAAAAAAAAACTTTTAAACAACTTACTTACGCTTGGAAATTAAAAGATTTGAAAAAATTCAAATTTGACGATAATATTTTTCCTACTCCAGTCAGTAAATTATATTTTTAAACTCTCAATACAATAAATTGCAGTAAAACTGTGTTTCTATGAAAGATTGAGAAAATGATTGATAGTGCCGAAGGGATACTCACCTTAGGAACATCCGAATGTAAAGCATAGATAAAAGTAGCCATAGCCGCTACAATTGCAACGCAGCACTGAATCTTGAGAAAGTTCAACCAAGTTCTATTATGCCACCAAAAAGCCATGATGACCACCAGGGAAATGGTGCATTGAAGTAGACAGCTGCCACAACCCACGATCACGATGAAATTTCGACTGGCGTTTTGCGTCGAAGCCACCTGTGCAGCGAAATTCAAACGTTTCGTTTATTCATTAACGTCAAACGTTGCCGGCAAGTCCTTTCGCAATTTTTTTTTCATTTTTTTGTCTACTGCCGCTTTTGTACGGGCGTAAGCCGCTTCCTATTTTTCGCAATGTCAGGCTCACGCATATAAATAGCCGGAGGATTTTTTAATTTCGATCTCGTCACCTCAAATGCCCAATCGCTGCTGCAGGTATTTACATATTAAACTACGGAAAATTTTTTTTCATTTCCCATAACTGTGATTTGATTCAACAAAATTTATTTTAATTTACTTTTAAGTAAAAATAAAGTAAGATTGTATTCGATTAAATTGATTGTTTAAAAACGCGAAACGAGAACAGTTATATGTTTGGATGTGATTTTCAAATGCACTTATAAAAAAATATTATAAAAAAGCGTCTGTAAATTATTTACCTTACGAATAAGGCAATGTTGATCTTTAAAGATATCAACAATTATCAAAATTACCTTATCGGATCTCATAGTGACAAACGTTGCAAAAGTGCCAGGACTGAAACAAATACATCTGCAGCATCCAGAATTTTCAAAGGAATCCGTGACGAGTTTGCACGCGTCAAGATTCCAATCACCTCCTGGGCCTAGAGCGGCACAGCTCATGTTCCAGAACTGTGAATCACTAACATTATGGCGAATTTCTCCAAACTCGAGATCGATTTCGAAGCGATCTTTCCGAGACAAATTTCGATGCGATATTGATACACTGACAACCCGAGAGCTTAACCTGTATTCAAGATCTGTGCCATCCCTGGAGAAATTTAATGCTATTAGTCAATTTTCCGAGCAATGAAAACTAATTTTTTTAATTTTTCACTTACTTTAGTTCTGTAACATATGTACTAGGAAAAAACTGTATCAAATTACGGTAAACTGCCACCATTCCGGCAACAGTATTGTTGCTAATTTTTTGATTATTGTGGTATAAACGAATCGTCACTCGGTCGTTGTTCCAAGTGTGATATCTCCTTCATTGAGAAAAAATAACACAATTTAGGAATAATACATTTTAAATTAAAATATATTTAAAGAGAAAAAATTTTACTCTTGTTCATTTCGAGGAATTTTCATACTGTACATAATGACTGAATTTGTGTATACTTTCATGGGTAAAACTTGAACGAACAGCTCACCAAGTGACAAATATTGCCCACTTTCTCTGATATTTTCACTCCAATATTCCAACGTATGAAAAACTATCTGATTCAACATTACTAATTTCTACAAAAAAAATGTATAGATTGTATTTACACAAAAAAAAAAATTGTTCATTTATCGATATAAATCGATTGTGAGTAATTTTATAGGAATATTATACCTGCTTACTAACGATGGAGTATGCGTTATTCAAAATTTTATCGAGAATCCTTAAAGTAGCCTCGGCTGAATTTTTAAGATCAGACAGCTCGTCGATGTTGTACTGATAGTGTTCGACTTCTTGAAGTAAACTGATTATTCGATCACCTTCGCCGGGATAGAGAGGTGAACGACGATATTGAAGCACGTCCCAAATAGCCTGTATCGTCGACGATCCATTTGTACTCTCGTATCCGAGCGTCAAGCTACGAAACTGAATACGAAATTTTATTCGCGAAGCCGAAATTGAATTTGCTAATCCGGTTGGCAGTGTATATGTCTATTCGTATTTTTTTTTCACCGATGGTTTTTATTTTTATTTTCACATAACTCGATTGTGTATTCGAAGCTTGCTCGAATAACAGACAAGCAAAATCTTGCGCGAAATAATTCGTATCTATACAAGAGTGGAAAAAAAAAGGATAACGTCTCACTTGATTGTAGGGTTGGACGAGGGGCTCGTAGAAGCAGGCCTCGAAGTTGGGCACGTCCCACTCGGACAGATTGGAGCTGCGCATGGAGCAGAGTCGCGTGGCGTGTCGACCCACGAAGCCAAGGGGACAGGAGAGTATGGCCTTGGAGCCGGGGGCGGCCGAGGGCCAATCCCGATTCCAGAGCCGCTCGGCCGGGCAAAGGGGCACGAGGCTGCTGTTGACCGCGTCGACGCGCACCGAGGCGGAACGGTGCGCCACGTTGCACGAGTAAACGGCCGTGTGTCGGGCGTTACTCAGTGTCAGCAAACTGCCCGCCGGGTAAAGGTCCTCCCAGACTTCCTGACCTGGCTCGAGGCGCAGCAGCGCCCGGTTCTTCGACCAGCCGAATCCTATACCGACGTTCTGCATATTCGGCGTCATGCACATCAATCGGATCGTGCTGCCCTGCATTTTCATAGAAAAAAAATTCAACTTTTCTCCGCCAAACTTATGAATAATACATTATTATCTTTTTTTTCGTGCGTTTAAAAATAATTCGATTCAGGAAAAATTGATTTTATAAAAATACATTTTAAAAGTTTAACGCGAGAAAACTAGCGTTCTAGTATATGAGTTGAAAAAGAAATTTGGCGAGGCTATTCTTTGCTTGAATATAAATGTCTCGAGCACGGAAGCGGGCATTACCTTTTCAATGGTGCTGCTCATCGGTAGGACCTTGACATTCGGCTCGTCCTTAATATCTATGTGAATACTTTTGCATTGTTGGACAGTACGATCGATGACCTGGCACGTATATAGGCCTTTGTCAAGTAGTACAGCTTTATTCACCGTGAGAATGGATGTGTGGTAGTCTGAACCGTCATTAGGTAGATGTCGGTACCAGATTTCCCTGGGTAGACATAATTTTCACAGCCAGGTCAGTTACTTATTAAACCTCTAATAAATGCTACATAATATAACATTTAAGCTCCGTGTATGTGTAAATTTAGAAGCCCGTTCGCTCGTCACCATGATCGTATTTCGACTATGGAGAGCTTGCGATGCCTTATTATTGTTGTATTAGATAAAAAAGAGGAATTGACAAACAAATTGCAGACAGCAAATTATTAATTGAAACATGAAAAATGAAACAGAAATATTAGACTAAAGAAATTTTTATGATTAATCAGTCGTTTGTTCAACGTAAAATGTTAACAAATTTGTAAATTAAGCAGCGAAGGAAGTACAAAGTAAATAGGTGAATAATTGATCGCAAAATAAATATCCGTCGAAATTGAGTTCAATATTACAAATCTATCCGTTTTATTGATTTTATTAACGTTTGTTTTACTATTGAAGAAAAAAAATTATTTAATTACTCGTTTCCTTTACGTTGCTGGGGAAAGATCGCATTATGCAAAGGTAGTTTTAATTACGGAGTAAAAAAGTGTAAAATATACAATGGGTAATAAAAGTTTGCAAAGAAATTAATTAAATTATAAAATGAAGCTTGCAGTTAAACAAAAAAAATTCATGTCACTTGAATAAAGAAATAAATATTCATAAACAGACAAAAATGATGTAAAGAGAAGAAAAAAAAGGGAGAAAATAGTGTGGCAATCAAAAGGGTTAAATAATCTGATTTTCATTTTCTTTTATTTAACGCTCAAAGTGTAATTTCATACTCTGTGCATTTTAGCTGTTGCCAGAGCGAGTACATGTACCCTATCGTCTGCGTAACGTTTAAACCTCTAGATCTTATCCCGTATATATACTTTTTCTCGCTCCGCTTTTTCGCCTCATCCCCCCTGACACCCCCTTTTTCTTGTGCTTAATATTTTTCTTATTTGCGCACTACTGGTGCAGTAGTTTTTTTTTGTCAGAGTTCGATCTTTCGTTTTTTTTTAAGTTCGATTCGGTACGCGCTCGTATTGCGATTTCTTTCAACTATACTTTCTCACGTTCGAAGCTAGAATATATCCTAATCCTTGCTGCTATCTCTTTCCTCTTTGCTACACTCATACGCTTACATATCCGACCTCGAGCGAGTACGCGTTCTACTTGACTGTACGTACTTCCTTGTCTCGTTCCAGACTGTTATTATTCTTATTCTTGTTTTTCAATTTATTTTATTTTTTTCCTCTTTTTTATCTATGTTTATGCACCATTTGATATATTTTCTATTCTTTTCAAAACATTGTGGTTTGGAAAATCATTTTTTTTCTTATGTAAGATATCATTATTGCTTGTGAAATTTTTTTAGATTCATTCTCAGAACATAAATCCAAAAAATTAGATAAAAGCAATTGATTTAAAAAGTGCATATAAGAAACTTTTGCTTTTATCTAGAAGGGAAATCGTAACAGCGTAGAATGAAACGGAGTGTTTTTACATTGAATTGAATTTGATTGGATTTATCTGTAGAAAAAAGTATATCGACTCACCGAGTTGCCTTACTCATATTTATCAGCATGTCATCTTTGTACCAAAAGAATTTCAAATCTGAACTACCTACGGCTACGCACGATAAACTAAATTGATCCCCAAGTTGCACTTGTCTCTCATTGACTTGATTGATCCTCAGGCTCTGCAAAGTAAAGAAAAAATTGTAGAGTCAAAGTCACATTGAAATTGCCATAAGCTAGTGCTCTTGCACGAAAGCTCAAGGGTTGCTTATCGACGGGCAGATAGTTTTAGCGGGCGCAAGTTGAGAGTTACGTCGCGTCGGAGGCATCTGGGAAAAAAGTCGCGGCGAAACTCGAGCAGTACAAGATGGACCGGGGGTAGCTCTCCTTGGCGAGCAGATAATCGAGTTTCGCGTGGGAGCACACGTACGCGTCGCATATTACGGCCAGGCCAGAGCCTCGACCCAAAGTTTCCCCGAGCGGATTTCGTACGGCGGCGGCTTCGGCTCCATTTGCCCCGTAATCTGGCCAAGTCTGTGACTTGTGATCGGCACGTGCCACTCGACTGAGGGGCCATTCGACCTGCCATAATGCACACCTCAGCCTACCCACCCTCTTGCCCCATACCCACCTGCAGTCTGAGGGCCGACTTTTGCTGCAAGGCCAAGTGC